>VZRM01008561.1:8543-23327 GCA_013397955.1 Grantiella picta | reverse complement strand
CATGAAGTTCAGCAAGGAGAAGTCAAAGTTCTGCCATGGGGAGGAACAACCCCTGGCAGCAGGATGTGCTGGAGGCCAACAGCTGGAAAACAGCTGGGCAGCTCTGGGAGCAGAGCAGCTCCCCAGTACCTGAGAGAGCTGGAGCTGGGTGTCTTGAAAAACAACCTGGGAGTCTCCAAGAACAGCCTGGGTGTCTGGAAGAACAACCTGGGTGAGAGGAGAGCTGGAATGCAGGCAATGCCTCTCTAGGATTTACGTTTATCCCTGGGACAATGCAGGCCATTTTTCAGCTGCACTGAAGGGGATGAGTGTTGGGAGGGAATCCATGATTTGTGATCACTTGAGGGACTTCTCTGTGGAGCTNGGTCTGTGGCTGCTGCCTTCCCCACCGTGTCACAGCACAGCCCAGAGCCCAGGGGAGCTCTGCTCCTTGGGTGACAAACCCAGCACAGCATCTGGGCTTCAGTGACACCAGGTGACTGCTGGGGGTGATGTTTCCCCAACCACCACAACTGGGTGGTTCAAGTGATAAGAGTTCACCAAGTTCTTCTTCAAGGGGAAAATAAAACAATACAGAAAGTCCTGTTGTCCTGGTTCTGCAGTCCCAGACCCAGAGGGACCTTGACAGGCTGGAGAAAAAGGCCAGCAGGAACCTCATGAAGTTCAGCAAGGAGAAGTCAAAGTTCTGCCATGGGGAGGAACAACCCCTGGCAGCAGGATGTGCTGGAGGCCAACAGCTGGAAAACAGCTGGGCAGCTCTGGGAGCAGAGCAGCTCCCCAGTACCTGAGAGAGCTGGAGCTGGGTGTCTTGAAAAACAACCTGGGAGTCTCCAAGAACAGCCTGGGTGTCTGGAAGAACAACCTGGGTGAGAGGAGAGCTGGAATGCAGGCAATGCCTCTCTAGGATTTACGTTTATCCCTGGGACAATGCAGGCCATTTTTCAGCTGCACTGAAGGGGATGAGTGTTGGGAGGGAATCCATGATTTGTGATCACTTGAGGGACTTCTCTGTGGAGCTGGGGGGAAGCAGGGTTGTGGAAAACTCAGGAAGCACAGCAATCCAAGAGGAGATACCAGACAAAGCCCCACTTTCAACCAACACAAGCCCACATCCCAGGAGAAGTCTGTCCCTCACCAGGAATGGAAACCATCCCCTCTACCCTTAGGAACAAAACAAAAAAACATTTTAAAAAATCCCTCCCTCTTCTTGGAGCTGAAAATGTGCCAGTTTGTAAGTGCTGGCCATGATTTCCATTCCTCTCCTCGGTGGCTGGAAAGTGCTAGTATCTTTGGCTCTGTCCCAGCTGGCCTGACCTCTCTGACATCCTCCATCCCATGAAAAGCCTCCTGAAGATCTACACTGCTGATAGTGTCATAAAAAAGCATGGAAGGGGAAGGAGCAGAGGGACTGGGGAGGGAAGAGAAAGGAATGATTAAACAAAGCAATAGCCAGGCACCCACATAAAAATCTATCTGGGTGATGAAGCTGCAATAAATGTGGCACATCAGAGCTTCCGTATAAATGGTTGGGGTAAAATATATTTTTATATGTATGAAAGACTAGTTTAAAAATTACTCTGAGCCCACATTCCTCCCCCAACAAAAGAAGAAAAAAATTGTCTGAAGTGTAGCAGGTTATTGATTTTTTATAAGTCAGGGACAAATTTATTGGAGAGAAAAGTTCATTATTTAGTAATCCCACAGCTCAATCTGCTCTGCTGGCCATTAACCCTCACCAGTTCCCATGATAAACTCCCTGTGAACTCTCCCTGTGCTGCCTCAATGAACTGCAGATGGATTTTGCTGAGGGCTCCTTCAGCCTCGCCTGGATGTTCATTGTGCTTTTGCTGACACAGAGCTCAGCTCCCCCAGGTCCCAGAGCAGTGTCTGTGCCCAACTCAGCTCACACAAAGCCCCACTGCTCATTTATCCCCTCTGTGGGTCTCGTCTGTGCTCACTGAGAATTAAAGGCTGAGCAACCACTTGCAGATGCATCATTGCACCAACTCCCTTCATTTTCCCACGTCTTAATTGAATTGGTATCAACGATCCCTAAAGTATTAATATATGGGAAAAGGAGCTTTTCCACAATTATCTTGGCATCCCTGGAGCTTGGTGGTCTTGTGAGTAGGTAAAATGTGAAACCCAGTGTGTGCAGCTCTGCTCTGGCATCACTTACTCTGGACTTACACAGCAACATAAGGCTCTGTAGTAGGGTGATGGTGCAGCTCAGTGCAAGAGCCCCAATATTTTTCTGACCCTGTTCTATATTTCAAATAATGTGGGAAATGCTGTGCCACAAGAGTCAGGGCAAAATAACATTAAACACTACTTTTCTTACCCAATGACATTTTATATCCACCTTGCACAGATGGAAAGCTCTGCTGTGGGGAAAGGTTTGCTGGGAATAAGGCACGGGAAGCAGAATTATAAAAAATCGTGCTGTGAAATCATGAGGAGAGACAAAATCTATTTGCCTTGTATGTGAAATCTATCTTGGTAAGTCATTTGATAGAGTAGATGAATTGCTCATTGGAGGCAGCTGGAAATACAGAGTGTGAAGGAAAGAAATAATTGAAACCAGCCCTCGTCAACATTCAGGGAAGGGAAATGATGCATGCAGGAAAGGTGCTGATGGTGGGGTGACTGAAGCAGGTCACAAACCACAGGGCAGCTCATGGCAAAGGAGCGATTGCTGCACTTACCCTTCCCTGCAGCTCCGTAAATCAGAGCTCCTTCGGCATTCCCACTGCCCAGAGACTCCAGGCACTGATCCCATCATGGACTGATGGAGCTGCTTTGGCCCAGAGCTGGGAACGCAGCCCCAGAGAGGAGAGCAGACACAGGTGGGCAGACAAATTGTCATTAATTAATTGAGTTATAGCTAATGACTGAGGTGCAGGTTGCATCGGGAGCAGAGCTTACCCCAGCCTGGTGCTTGACTGGTGTAATTTATTAATTAGTGCTGATGGATTTTGGTGGGATTAATTTATTAATTAGTGCTGATGGATTTTGGTGGGATGCAAAAGGAGCAGCACTCAGCCACCTCTGAGGTGCAGCAGAGCTGCCAAATGCACACAAAACACCTGAACCCAAGTGGGATAAGGAAAGTCTATTATATGGTGTTCCTGGGCTTGTGCTTTGCCAGGCACCCCCAGCCCCTCCAAAGGCTCTCCAGATGAGGTTATTCCCATTCCCCAACTCCAGGCACCCCCAGGATGAGCCACAGGGAAGAAGTTACAGCTTGAATTGATCACACCATTGCCAGGAATAAACATTTACCATGAGAAGGGACATCTTACACTTCAGGGACATTTTACACCAACCATAAAATCAGGAAGAGGTGAGGAATTTATTTTGTAAATAATATGGAGTCATAGAATCCCAGAATGGTTTGGTTTGGAAAGAACCTTAAAGCCATCTGGATCCACCCTCTGCCATGGGTAGGGACACCTTCCCAGGTGGCTCCAAGCCCTGTCCAACCTGGCCTTGGGTGTCACTTCAAAATACACCATCTCCACCATCTCTGGAGACCCAGACAGTTAAAAATCACATTTCTGAGGTGGTTCAGGTATTTCCTCCAGGTGTTTGGAGGTTATTTATTTCTGTGGTGGTGAATTCTGAGCTCTGTGCTTGTACAACAAAAGCCTGGGGGAGAAAAACTGAGTCTGAGCAAGAATTTCAGCTCTCTCTATGGCAGGCTAGGGCTTCGTGCAGCCAACATATTGCACTAAGGAAGCAGGGATTTGGGGCAGGAGAGGCAAGAAGATCCCATTAATGGGGAATTTTCCAGTCTGAGGACCTGCAGGTCACAACACACAAAAGACCTCGCAGGTCTTGTCAGGTGAGTGGATCAAGGGGGTTTAAAAGCTTTTCTCTCCCTCTCACCTTGTCTGGCTCATGCCTGGCGTGGAGGGCAAGGGAACCAAAGAGGACCACAGGGAAAATCTGCCACCAAATGAAACTCCAGCACCAAATGGCCTCTGTCCTTTAATAAAGCATCTTATCACGTGTGGAACAAATCACTCTTCCCCAGGGCAATGAACTCACTTCCTAAACACCTGCCCAGGGGTTTCTCAGGTGTAAAAAACAGCAGGGCTCGGTGTTTGGAGGTTATTTATTTCTGTGGTGGTGAATTCTGAGCTCTGTGCTTGTACAACAAAAGCCTGGGGGAGAAAAACTGAGTCTGAGCAAGAATTTCAGCTCTCTCTATGGCAGGCTAGGGCTTCGTGCAGCCAACACCACAGGGAGATAGAAATCAGCCGAAAACCAGCACAGCCCTGCCTGGGCTGCAAAGGAGGGGGAGGAATGTCCCAGGGAGGACATGGGGACAGGGAGCCTCCTGCCCTGGGGCATCCCAGCAGCCCCTTAAACCATGGGATAATGGGATGGGATAATAGGATGGGATGGGATAATGGGATGGGATAATGGGAGGGGGGATCTGATACCTGCCTGGGACCTGGTAAAAAGCAGAGAGCTCTGAGCTGTAGCTGCTGTTTCAGCTAAATCCAAGGCAGAAGCAGGTAGAACAAGGGGAGGAATTCAGTCTGGCTGCACAAGTGAGGAGCACTGGGGCTGCATTTTCCTAAAAGCAGTGGTTTTTTCCTTGTCAAAGCTCTTGGTTGTGGTTCAGCCTCCCCACCCACCGCTGCTCTTTGCTCTGCACTCACAGCACCAGCACAGCTCCCTCTCCAAAGCCTTGGATGCACCTTGGATCCAGGAGGTTCCAGAGCACCCTGGGGATCAGAGACAGCCTTTGACAGCAGCGAGGATGACACTGGAGCTGCACCAGAGCTCCACTCGCTGTGCCCTGGCTTGACAAGCTAACAGAGCTTTGCCAATCTGCACAGACATCCCTGCCTTGCAGGACTGAGCAGAGCTTTATCCAGGTCATTTGCTTTTCAGGCCTGACAAGGGCCAGCGCAGCTTTTCCTCTGCCCGCCAGCACTGCCTGGGTCTGCTGCTGTCTCCCAGGAGGAAAGCTAAAAGTTTTACATCCTCTCTTTGCTTCCAGGGTCAGGGAGGTGAGAAGGAGTTCTGAAAAATGCCCAGGAGTGAGGAAAGGGAACACAAAGCTGGGTTTGGGAGGACTCCAGCTGATGAGGCTTCGAAAGGCGAGATCTGTTTACTTTTAGAACTTCCGGAAATAAAAAGAGCACACAAAACTCTTTTATGGGAGGACTCTGGCTGAAGAGTTTTTCAAATAAGAATCTATTTGGTTTTTGGTCTTTTGGACAGACTTTTGGGCTTGTTTCACTTTTGAACTTGAGACTGTATCACCCAATAGTTGGGAGTGGATCCTGGGTATGATTTGGTAAGGATTAAGGCACATCATATCTTTACCTAAAAGAGATACTTGGTCATCAACCAAAATAATTTAACAAAATCTCAACATCTGTACAGCAACATGTGCCTTGGTTGATTAAGCCAGGGCAAAGGCAGAGGTGAGGTCAGAGGATCTTTTCACTTTTTGCAGGTTCAGCCCCAAGTCCTGGGTGATATTCAATTTGTTTGGTGGCACACCTTCCCTCTTTCCAGGACACAACATTGAGTCTGTGGAATTCTTCGCCAGCCCTCCAAGTTGTTTCAGTTTTTACAGAATAAGCAAATCAGCACAGCTGTGTCTCACAGGAGCTGACTGGCAGCCTTTAAATCTCCCTCAATGGCAGTGAGGGAGCTGAGCTTAAATGGCACAAAAAGCCAAGATTTGTGGCCCTTGCAAAACCTGTGATTTATTGCCCAGAGACACAGAAAAAGACTTTTTTCTATCCCACCCCTTATTAAGTTCCTCCGTTGACTGCTCGTTAAATTCTGCCTGGGAATTGCTCAGAATAAACATTCAAATCTCCAGCAGAATATTGAACATGTTCTTTCCAAGAAGCATAAATAAAACAGATCCAGGTCTTCAGCCATCTGCGTGCAGTCACAAAGTGTTTGTGTTTCCAGCCCTGGTCCAGTGAACCTCAAGATGTCATTTTTTTGGAGAGATGCATCAGACATTAAAGTTTGTCCCCAAGCCACGAGCGCTGGTGCAAAGTGGAGATGACAGTGATTGTTTGTGATCGATGGCCCTGCAGGACAGGACAGGCTGGGGCTGCAAGGGAGGAGTTTAGGGTTATTTGTCTCTGTTTATTGACAGAGAGACAAAGGGCCAGAGAGCATTGATCCCCAGGGCTGATGGATTTTGGAGCGATGGAATTTGGCGTTTCACGCAGCTCCAGATCCACAGATGTCCCTGTTTTGCTCTTCAGCCTCCATCAAAGAGATCAAATTCCCATCAAAGAGATCCCATTCCCATCAAGGAGATCCCATTCCCATCAAGGAGATGAAATTCCCATCAAAGGGATCCCATTCCCATCAAAGAAATCCCATTTCCATAAAAGAGATCCCATTCCCACCAAAGAAATCCCATTTCCGTAAAAGACATCCCATTCCCATCCAAGACATCCCATTCCCATGGCACCTCAGACTCCCTCCCAAGGCCTCCTCACAGCTTCCAGGACACATGGACAGAGCACAGCACCCTCCAGGGACATTGTCCAAGCAGGAATGGCCCCAGGGCTGCCTCAGCACATCCTCCAAGTGCAAACCTCACCCAAAGGACCAGCAAGGCTGGATCAGAGAAGGCTTGTGAAGAAATTAAGAGATGCAATCTCATATGTTAAAATGGAGCAAGTTTTATTCCCAGAAGACCCTGGCACAGCTGCCCAGGGCAGTGGTGGAGTCCCCATGCCTGGAGGGATTTCAGAGCCCTGTGGATGTGGCACTTGGGGACATGGGGCAGTGGTGGCCTGGGCAGTGCTGGGGAATGGTTGGACTCAGTGATCTCAAAGGGCTTTTCCAACCTTAATTATTCTGTATTTTTATAACTCCAGACCAGTGACCAACACATCCAATCCAGGCTGCTCCCAGCATTTCCCAACCTGGCACCTTTGCTGGGCATTGAGGGCACTGAAATGCCAGAGACATTGCTGGAATTGGCTGCTTGGACAAGGCCTGGAAAAAATTCACAGCTATATTTGTGTGATTTCTAGTGGACAATCCAAAAAGTTCTGCGACAAAATCTCAATTATTTTTGATCATCGTTTGCTGCTGTCAACAAGCTGGCTCTGTGTGGGTGGGTGTTACAGAAAGGACAAAAATCATTCTGCTCTCCCCACAGTTCTTCTGAGTTTGTGATTTTCCCTGGTTTATTTAAATTTCATCTTGACACATCAATCCTGGGTTATGGAAAAGAATTACAGAAAAATAAATATTTCCACCTTTCTGTGATTTTTTTTTTGGCTGAGAGCAGGACTGCAGTGCTGGAGTTGGTGTGGATTGGGACTGACTGCTTTGCATGGAGGGTATAGAGGGAGAACTTCACCCTGCCAGTCCACTGCAAGTGTCCCAAGGTGTGAACAAGGGACAGTCACCTCTGCCAAGCCCCCCCACCATTCACAGATGTCTCCTTTTCTTGTCTTGTTGCCCAGAGATGAATTCCCAGAAATCTCTTGCATTTGATAACTCTTCTGTACTTTGATCCTCATGGGCATCTTGACTTTTAAGGGATTAATAGGACCACACTGGGGCATCCCTAATGAAATCCTTCTGGAACCTGTTCTGGGTTTCTGGGGCATTTCCAAATGAGGATTTTCATCTCAGTACTTTTAAGATCGAGGAAGGCTGTTGAGGAAGGGAGTAATTTGTATTTTCAGTCATGGCTTAGAGGTGGAATGTGCTGAAGAGGAGATGTTGAGTGAAGATCATGGAATTATGAAATGGTTTGGGTTGGAAAGAACCTTAAAGCTCATCCAGTTCCACCCCGCTGGGATGGACAGGGACACCTTCCACTGTGCCAGGTGGCTCCAAGCCCCATCCAGCCTGGCCTAGAACACTGCCAGGGACCCAGGGGCACCACAGCTTCTCCGGGCACCCTGTGCCAGGGCCTGCCCACTGTCACAGCCAGGAATCCCTTCCCAATATCCCATCTCAACTGCTCTCCTTCTGTTTGAAGCCATTCCCCCTTGTCCTGTCTCTACATAGATGAGAGAGGCCTGGAAAGGCTGAGGGTGATGGAGAATTCACAGACTCCTAGGAAATGATTTAGGATGATCCATACTTTTCTCATTTGGGGGGAAATGCTCTGTTCTCCAACTTCCAGAGATGGATTTCCCACCCTTTCTCCAAGACTTTTGCTCTCCCCTCAACTTTTTCTACTCTAGAGCCCTGAATTTGTGTTTTCCTACATACTTTGCCAAGAATATTTCCTGCCTCTGTAACCTCTGGCTGGCTCCAGCTCAGTCAGAACATGATGTGAGCAGCTTTTCTGGCACTGTGATGTTCCAGCCTTTGCTCCTCCTATTGGACCAGATGAAGGAGCAAAGGGGAAATGCAAAGTGGGGGAGAGAAGGAAAGCTGTGGAATATCCCCACAGCTCAAAACTGATTTTTAAAATGTTTGGGTTTGAGTTCTGGGCGCCCATTCAGGATGGCTGTGCTCCTGCTTGGAAAGGGTTTGTCAGGATCAGTGCACTAATGAAGGCTTGAAGGGAAACGCCGCGAGAACAAACGCTGGGAAAACCTTTTATGCATCTAATGACACTTAATTTCCATAGTAAATGCCTAATGTTTAACGAGTATTTGATTCCTTCCCAATTTACATATTTATAGTTAACTTTGGTGGCTGCTCCCAAGCAATTAGCCGTCTGGTTAAAAGGAGCCTGTGAACTCTCCAACCACATGCTCATCCCAGTGATGGGGAAAAAAAACCCAAATAAACCTTGGGCACTTCTTTTAGAGAAACGTTTGATTACAGGTTGTTGAAAGAAAGTCAGGGGAAAAAAAGAGAAGTGGTTTGCATAATGAATAAAATGCAAGGGAGGAAAAACGGGGACAAAATGGCATTGAGACTCGATGTGAAGGGAATTTCCCAGTTAGGAAAGCATTTCCCAGTCCCTCTGATGGGAAAGGTCCCAAACTGCCCAGCCACTGCACAACACAGATTTTGGGATGCACTGGAGTTGTGTTCATGCAGCTTTGTCCAAAAACAGAAAGGGGAGAAGCCCTGGAATTTGAGATCTTTGCCCATCAAAGGGCAGGGAAATAGCTGAGAGAGGACAATGGCACAAAGAAATCATCCCCGTTCAGAGACTGGGGGGTGTCACTGGCCATAAAGCCTTGCAGAAAATCATAAAATCAAACCTTTTTATTTTGCTGTGACTAAATAAGAATGAAAATTAAGAGTTCAAACCAAGTGGAGAAAAAGTCCTTTGGAGAGACGTTTGCTGAAACACAACCTGAACATTCCTGCTGCTCAACAACAGCGTTCAGCAAAGGCCAGGTCTGTGCCTCTGAGCAGGATTGAGTTCCAGGCAGATATTAACCAAGCCATTTGTTGTGCTGGCCCATAACCTTGCTACCAAACACCATAATTGGGTGTTTAACCTTTATCTTGATCACATCAACTACTCTTGCTCTTCTTTTCCCCATGATTTGCCTGTGGCTGAAATCTGCAGAAAATGGCAAATTCAATTTGTATGCATGTGTATAATGTTTGGATGTTCATGTGGGCCAGGGATTTGTCATGGAGCATCAGATCAACAAATCAGATCCCTCTGAACTCTGCTATCAGCTCTGATATCAGCAGGGGCAGATGATGGAATCAGATCCCTCTGAACTCTGCTATCAGCTCTGATATCAGCAGGGGCAGATGATGGAATCAGATCCCTCTGAACTCTGCTATCAGCTCTGGTATCAGCAGGGGCAGATGATGGAATCAGATCCCTCTGAACTCTGCTATCAGCTCTGATATCAGCAGGGGCAGATGATGGAATCAGAACCCTCTGAACTCTGCTATCAGCTCTGATATCAGCAGGGGCAGCTGATGGTAACCAAGCTCACGTTCAGCCCTGTTCCCCAGTGCTGATCCCTGCCTGGGGCTGGTTGGAGTGTTTGGGTCCCGTTTGGATTCCTGTCATGGAACAAAAGGCACTGAGATATTGGACAAAACTGTCCTTGGAGATGTCCTGTTCACTGGACAAAGGGCAAGGATTCCCTGCTAAGGGTCAGGAGATCCCCTCAGGTGGATTTTGGCTTCTCTAGAATTCCCCTTGAGCACCATGTGCAGCCTCTGCTCCTCTGGGAGGTGTGACCCTGAGAACGATCAGACACTGCTCAGTCCAGCACCTCCACAGCTCCAGGGCTTGGAACAATCATGTTCTTCCCAGAGCTCCTGGCAATCCTCAGCATGAGAGTTTCTGTCCATTGGCTCTGCCAGAGAGCTGAGCTACATCAGCAGCAGCTTTTGTACTCATTCCAGTATTCATGGAATCACTGAATCATAGAATCCCAGGATGGTCTAGGGTGGAAGAACATCTCATTCCACAGCCCAGAGCAGCTGTGGTGCCCCTGGATCCCTGCAGTGTCCAAGGGCAGCTTGGACACTGGGGCTTGGAGCAGCCTGGGACAGTGGGAATTGTTCCTGCCATGGCTGGGGTGGCATCAGAAGGGCTGTAAGGTCACTTCCAACCATTCCATGGCTCTGTGCCGAGAGCACAGCTCAGAGAAAGGAAAGCAATCTTTGCCTCAGTGATGCAGAGAAGCTCCTGCAGTGACAGCATCACTCACACTTCCCAAACTTCACAGTTTGCTGCTTTCCGGGGCCTTTACCTGAGGCATTAAGTTGGTAACTTCACAAAAAAGGAGAAGTTGAGGAAAGTACAAATGAGTTTCACCTCGGTTTTAATGACTGTAATTTTCTCTTGTAACGGTAATTTCAGTAATTAATGGCTGCATTCTTCTATTGTTGCAGCATTTGGAGATGACACAAAATGAGCAAGTGTTTTTGTGTCAGTGACAAAAGGAGAAGATTAGCTGGTGTGTGCTGATAGGAAATGTTTGGTGGGAGGAATAAGCAAGGAAGGACTGATAACAAGTTTGGGGGTATTGTTTCTTTGCTGTATTATCTCTATTTTACTGCGAGGGAACTGCAGCATGAGCAGTGATCTGATGGGATGTTGCAAATCCCCTTCTCTGAGGAGCTGGGTGGTTTCAGTGCCTGGATGGACAGTGGGAGAATTAAACCCCTCATGCAACACCCAGAAAGTGCTGTCACAGCTGGAAACATGACTGGGGCTGATTTAAAAGGTTTTAGTTCAAATCTTGGCTCTTCCCAGATTTCACAGCAGATCAATTGAACTCTAGCCTGGGGTTTAGTGAAGAGAACTAAGAGAACACACTCTTCTTTCCTGATTTCCTGAAGGTCCCCAGAAAGGCTGTGGTCTCCTTGTGGTTTGAATCCAATCTTGGCCAACAAGAATCTCACCACAGGTGGGGTTTTTTGTGGTTTGTGGTGTTGGACTTCTTAAATTTAAAATGAAATCTCCGACATATATTGATAGTAGGAATAAGAATAACAGTTAATAACAGTAATCATGTATGTCAACTTCTCAGATTCCTGCCCAAAGAATGATGTGTCCCAGGCAGGTTGCATTTCCCGAGGGATTTGATCTGAAATCAGTGTGTGTTGTGAAGCCAGGGCTGGGCAGGGAGGTGTCACTTCTCACACAGGACCAGCACTCCCAAAGTCTCCCTGAGCCCCTGGGCTGTGCTGGGGAGGCTCTTGGGGTGAACATCCTCTGCACCCAGCAGGGTGGACACTGCTGATGCTCCCAACTGCATTAATTTATCTCCAAACTCCATCTTCTGACTCTGGTTCTGAGGCTGTAATGAAATCCAGTCTTCATCTGCAACCTTCCCAGGAAAATAAACATTATTTCAATACATTCCTGGTCCCAGGATGGGGCCATCGACTCACAACCTCCCTTTGGAAGCACAATGAGGTTTATTTTGCATTTAATGTATTCACCTCTGCATTTCACCGGGGGAGGTTGAATTTCACCTCGTGACAGTGGATTTTTTTTCCCCTTTTTTCTTGCCAGCTGATTTTTATTTGTTCATCACCCTCTGCTCGTGCTTTGCCAGTGAGGGAGGATGTTCATGACTGTGTCATTTCTGTCCCCTCTCTGGGTCAGGGACTCGACTCAATGTTTTTTGTACTGCCCTTGATGCTGCTTAAACCCAACTGCAGTGTCTTACTCTGCCAAACTGAGCTGTCCCAAAGGTTACAGGAGCTTGGACACTCAGAGGGGCCACAGCTTTGGCTCCTTCTTTGGCTGCAGAAATGTCAAAGAGAAGCATTTCAGCACTCTTTGAGCACCAGAGCTTTTCCCAGGGCTCAGAGACCTGACTCAGTTGGTGGCTTAGAAATTACCCATGGGGTTATATTAAAAACAGCTCCTTTGGCTTGGTTTTAAAGATTTGAGCTCCTGCCTGTCATGGGTTCTCACTTGCTTTGCCTTCCCACCACCCTTGGTGATAACTCTTTGGTTTGGGATTGAGCAGATGGGAAACATTTATTAGTTGTGGCATCTGCTGCTGCAGACGGAATTCCATGAATCCAGGAACAGGAAGCTTGGCTTGCATCAAGAGGGGAATTTGAGTGAGAGGAGGAGACTGCATTTTAACTACGGAGCTGATTTATCTTTTCTGCACTACAAGAACTTCCTTCTGCTTTCCAGAGGTTGTTTTTCCCCTTGGACTGGTGAAGCTGGAAGTCCAAGCTAGACAGTGGGGATCGTAGTGACATTACTTAGATATTGCTTCCATCTGGGTTTCCTCTCAGGGCCATAGAACCATGGAATAATTTGGGTTGAAGGGTCATTAAAGGTCATCCCATTCCCTGCCATGGACAAGGACACCTCCCACTGTCCCAGGCTGCTCCAAGCCCTGTCCAGCCTGGCCTGGGACACCTCCAGGGATTCAGGGGTGGAGCACATGTTTGGCAGCACCAGGGATCCAGGACAGCAAAGGTGTCACTTGCCTTCCTTTCCAGCAGAGCTGGATTGTTCTCTTGTTTTCCTGACCCAGGCACTCCACCCTGCTCTGCACCATCTGACAGAAATGTTTTGGAAGGGACTTGTGTTGAACTGCCAAATAAAGATGTGGCTCAGAGCATCACCTTGGAGACTCAGTGGGCAGGGACAGGATTGGGGCAGGATTGGGGCAGAAATGGGGCAGGATTGGGGCAGGAGTGGGGCAGGAATGGGGCAGGATTGGGGCAGGAATGAGGCAGGATTGAGGCAGGAGTGGGGCAGGAATGGGGCAGGAGTGGGGAAGGAATGGGACAGGGTGGGGCAGGAATGGACAGGAATGGAAGGAAGGAGAGGGGAAAAGCAGGAATTCCTCCCCAGCACCTCTGCAGGGTGCAAAGGTGGGATTTGGCACTGGGGGGGATTTGGACAAAGGGGCACAGAACCTCTGTCCAGCCTCAGGGGAGGAAAGGGTTAAACAGCCTGTTCTCTGCCTTCTCTCGTTCAAGATCTCTGAAAAGAAGATGTGAAAAGAAGATGTGAATAAAAGATGTGAACTCATCTGGGACACCTGGTTAGGAGCACCAACCCCAAAGAGCTCAGCCGAAGAACCCAGGGTGTGGCCATGGATGGGGAAGGATGGGCAGATCTGGGAGCCTGGAGGAAGGGGGAAGACAAATCCAGAGCCATTTCTGTCCCAAATGTCACTGTGACTGCAGCTCCCCATGGCAGGCATGTGAGAAAAAATGTGTGGGTTTAGTTCCAGCTTTTAAAAACCATTCTCCCACAAACAGAATAAGGACAAAACCCCAAAATAATGCACTTGATTGTGGGTTGAACCAAACCCGTAATAAACCCTTCGTTATTTCAGCTTTTTCTAAAAATAAAGGCTAATAGAGGTCAAATTTGAAATATCACTTCAAACCTCCAAAAAGGAAGGATTTTGTGCTGAAATTAGAAATCAAAAATCCATTTTACATCCTTCAAAACAAAATTTCCCATCTTCACTGTGTGCTTTTAACCAAAAGGTTTTGCTAAGCCCAGCCAGAGTAAACAAGCATTTCTGGTCAGCCTGAATAGATTTTATGTCTTTTCATCCAGGGAGATAAAATATTCCACCAAATGTATTCATTTATTTATTACGCATTTTGGCTGTAAATACAAATGCTGCTTTATGCCCACAAAAAAGCACAAGCTATCATTTAAAAAAAAAAAATGTTTATATTAACACTGGAAGTTGGGCGTAGTGCCTAGCAGAGAAAATAATGTCAATTACCCACACAAATAGCTTTCCAAATCTCCCAGCGCTGCTTTCTGCATGAGCAGTTCGATTCATAGAAATTAGAGATGGGAAAAGATCTTATTAGTGCATCTCATCTCCCTCTCTGCTCAGGAGGGTTTGTCCCCCACTGGGTGTTTTCCAGTTAGGTCTGCCCAGCCTGGATTTAAAATGATGGTGGTCTCTAGGGTAGCCTGGATTCTATTTTTTTTCCCATACAAATATATCTTCATTAGCAAGCAGAAATAGTGAAATTCTGCTGCGAAAAACCCAGTAAAAAAATCTCTCACCTGCAGTCAAGGTGCAGAAACTGGGAGCCAGCACTGCCTGGGCTCAGCTGTGCAGCCCCAATGGTCTGGAGGTGATGTCCCTGTCACCCCTTGGGGACCTGGCAGGGCTGGGATGGACAGGGATGGTGTTCCTGTCACCTCCTGGGGACCTGGCAAGGCTGGGATGAACAGGGATGTGCTCATGTCACCCCTTGGAGACCTGGCAGGGCTGGGATGGACAGGATTGAGCTGCTCCTCTTCCCCAGGACTCTTTCCCCTCTGCACTGCCTTAGAAAGCACTGCAAATGCTTTCCTGGTGGGACTGGTTTCCATCGGGGGCTCCCTGTCCTGTCCCTGACCCTGTCCTGTCCCTGTCCCTGTCCCTG
>VZRM01008560.1:249596-504196 GCA_013397955.1 Grantiella picta | reverse complement strand
ACAGAAGCTTCCCCTATGTCTGAGAAAGCTGCTTCCAACTGACTCCAGGACTATCCCACTGCTGGCCAAGGCTGAGATAATTAGAAGTTATAGTAATGTCTCTGACAACATATTTAAGAAGGCAAAAATGTTATTGCACAGATGTAATTGTGGCCAGAGAAGAGCAGAGTAAGAATATGTGAGAGGAGCAGCCCTGCAGACACCAAAGGCAGTGTAGAGTTGAGGCGGGAGATGCTTTAGGCATCTAATCACTGAATTGTGGTAGACTTAATGGAATTTACAGAGATTTCAGCCTAACCTCCTGCTCAGAGTAGGTCCAAGTGGAACAGGTTATGTCTGGCTGAATCTTCAGTATACTGAGGCATAGAGACTGTGCAGATTCTCTAGGCAACCTGCCATATGCTGATACACATGTAAAAAAAAATCCTGTATATTAAGTTCAATAAATAAATATTTCCTGTGTTCCAATGTGTGTCCATTGCCTCTTATCCCTCCGCTATTCACTCCAGAGGAAAGTCAGGCTCCAGTTTCTCCACATCCAGCTCTAGTTACCTGTGCAAAGAACAAGACCTGCCCTAAGTTTTCTCAAGGTTGAACCAATTGAGCTCTCTCAGCCTCTCTTCATGTCCTACATGTTTCAGCTAGCTGACCTTCTGTGAGTTCCTCCAGCAGAATTTATCAGTATACTACTGCTTTTCCTCTGTTGGGTGCTCTAAAACTCGGCACAGTGCTCCAAGATGTGGCCTCAAAATTGCTGAACAGAGGACAAAAAATTTACTTCCCTGAAAAACTGCTGATCACAACATGTCCTGTTGCATGAGATCACTCCATCCCAAATGCAAATAGGAAATGGATCCTCAAACATATCTAAAACAGCAAACCTTAATTCCCTTCAGAGTTTTTGGGCATGTTAAGAGAGACCACTGGATCAGTTAGACTGGATCCATCTGCGGATGCAGTATCTGCCAGAGTTCATTCTGGAATATCTAAAGATCAGCAGCACAGGTTATAGAACCTCAGCACAATACATATTTTCATATTTTCATTTCACTGGATTTAATACAGCACTTCATGGATATTGAATGGGTTTCACCAACAGAAATTCCATGCACATGCTGTGCCCCATGCAGTGTGGCATAGATCCCACAGAGCACAACAGTACTGAAAACATACCCGCTTATACCTGAGACTGCCCCATTATGAAATATTTTGATTCAAAATGCAATGGAGTTAGCATACCCAGAACTGTGGTCTTTCAAGCGGTGATTCAGTTGACAGCTACAAATGATATTTAACTATGTGGGAAAAGCCAAATATGTTCACAAGCAGGACCAGTGTAGCAAGCAAAGGTTGATAGCGGAGACTTTGGGAATAAAAGTTCAGGATGATAGCGGTGTCATCAAGGGTATAAAACAACACCCAAATGGTCGCCGAAAGAGCCTGCAGCTTTGTGAGCAGGTAGAATCAGCTTTACAGCATAACAAGTAGGAGAAGAAGCATAAGTAAGAAGAACATAAGTAAAACATTCTAATTCAAAGTGAAAATGCAAAGCAGATAAAGGGAGGATGAAAAATACTTTCATAGGAATTCTTATCTAAGGATAATATTATTTGAAATAATATTATTTCCTTCTCCCTCTGGAGGAGAACCAACTCAGCTTTCAGGATTGCTCTTCACTATGTTTTGCTTCTGTGACTGAGAAATCCCACATGAATGTTAGGCTTTATTTTGCCATTGAGTTAAGTGTGTTAGAATTTGAAAGCACAATATGTGTTTGTGCTCTTTATTGTGTGTGCGCATGTGTTTTTCTGCTCCAGCCTTCATGGGAAGGTGGATGATATCTCAGCAAGAGTCAAAGTCAGCTTCTATGGCAAGTGTCTGCACACGATCTGCAAAATACTGGAACGTTCCACAGTGTGCTGCATGAAAGTGGGCTGTACTAAGAAATGGTGATCATTGCAGTAGTGAGCTGGTGAAAAGACATCTGTCAATACAGCAACATCTTTGCTAATCTTTCTCACATTCACAAGGAGATCTGAGTCTGTTGCCACAAAGACATTTGATCACAGTAAGCCATCTGCAAAACACACCTGGACAGGGGGATGAAGAAAGGGGAATTTAAATGTTTGCGTTTTAGCAGAGGTGATCTGCTCTTGCTCCCTCAGAAAGCCTATGGTAAAAAGTATACTGGTAGTTAAAAATAAGCCCAAAACAACAGAAAACCAAACCTGGTTTCTAAAATGCAATTGAAGCAAGAATGGGGGTTCAAGAAAGTGAATCAAAATCTGAATGTATTTAGATATATGAAATATGCCATTATTGCTTTTTTTAACCAGAAGGATCTGGATGGAGCAGATGTTCTATAATTATATTGTGGGAAAGTCCACAGAAGAGATCACTTCTTATCAGTGTTTGAACATCTCCTGAAATTAGACTGAAAGTGAAGTGTCTGCATGTCTGGCTTGTTAGGTGCAATACCAAAATAGCAAAATACCAACCACACTGAAACAAAATTTAGAGAAAAATCATAACCTGTGCTTTGTTTTGCTTTTCCTTATTGGAGGACACCTTTCCTTTCTCACTGCAGTTTAGGATAACCTAAACTTCCCTTTTTTTACATAAGTCATTGCGAAGACCACCTTAAATCTCCTTTTAGATATAGACATAAATCCATTAGACCACCTTTCTGAAAGGGTAAACGGTAAGAACTCAGATAAGTTTTATACGCGTAAATCTTGATTTAAAGTTGTTTTCCAGATTTCTGAAATCTTTTTGTTTCCTCAGAGCATTTTTCTCTTCTGGATCCCATTACTTTTAAACAGTAGTTGTCTGAAGCTTTCCTTAGTGCTTATTCATGACTGCACTGGCTTTCAACTTTCCCTTGATATTGAAATGGCTAAACTGTGAGTTTATAATATATGATTTAGATTTAGATTTTTTCTTTCTTAAATTGAGAATAAAACTTAAAGGAGAGCACAGCTGCAGGAAGCATTGAAACCCTGAGTACTTTGTCATTTTGAAATCACCCTCCAATTGCCACACATATACATAATAAAATCTGATTCTATGCTGTCACATTTATTGTTTGACTGAATTTCTTACATAATTCTCATTACTGATGTCATTACTGAGTAGCAGAATCACAGTAATCTGTAACTAACACTATAAACTCTCCTGAGCACAATAAATAAAAATAAAGATAACCATTCTTTGAGTAAGAAAGAAAAGGCAATAGGAATAGCAGTAGCTAGAAATGAGCCATGAGGGTGGGAGTGCTACAGGCTGTTATCCATATTTATTATCTTTCATGATGCTCCCATATGCATTAGGCACTCAAAGGTGAGAATGCTCAAGGTATGTGAGATGCAAATAGATTGGCAGAGGATAGGAATATTTGCAGTGTCTTCCTCACGTATTTTAATTTCCTTCTCTCCAACCGATCCTTACAGATGTTAGTACTGATTCTAGTTTGGAGAGCTCTGTGATGGAAGAGTCAGGATTACCCTCATTCGTTGTTAAGCAACAGTTGTTAAGCAACAGTACATAATAAAGCTGCTCTGCTGCAGAAGCGTGGTGCACCAGACATACTGTCTGTTATTAAATGGCTTCTTAGTATTGGAAGGAGCATCAGACTTGATTTTATGTTCTGCTGGATTGATATAATTCTAGTGAATTCATGCACTCATGTAATAACAGTGAGGTAAACTGACAGGAGATTCAAATCCCAAAATTATAGAAGGGTAAAATATACTGGGCAAAAAAAAGGTAATAAATTACTTTGTGGAATTCTAATTCCTTGCTGTTTTGCAGGTTTTTTAGTTTCTTCCAAAAATAAATTAATATTTCATATTACTAACATTTTCTAAAACTCAAAATTTTTCATATATTGTGTGACTTCCTCCAAATCCAGTTTCTGGCTGGGAGACAAGAAAAATCAAATTAATCATTTTGAAATTCGTATTTAATAAAAACGAATCCTATCCAAGCAGATGGGACGTAGTATGGCATTTTCTTTAAGATTATTTTTTTAGTCTCCAGTGTCTAGCCCCTTTTCTCCCACTCTGGGAATTCTGGCTAATGATAGGCTATTATGGAGAAAATTCAGTAAACACTCTATGTTGATTCACACTGTATAGAAATAAGCCATTTCAATCCATAAATCAACTTATTATAAATGATTTTGTATGCACCATGCTGAAATATCGTTCACAGTGAAAATACACAGCAGGGTATTTTAGAACAACCTACTCAATACAGTTTGGGTTGTTCAAGATTAAAATTAAAATAATAAACTTCACTCTGGATGTGTCTTCATTACCACAACCCTGGATCATTTACTTTAACAATGTCAACTTGCTCTCACTATCCCATTGAACCGAATTAGGAAAGGAAGCAATGTGCAAGAGCACACCTCATGGTGCCCCATTATCTTGAAGGAGAGTACCACCAGGTTCCAGAAATTAAGCACAGTCTTGCTCATCTTCTCACTCTTCTGCCCTCTGTGTTGTGGGAACTACATCTGGAATGGGAAATTTTGATATCTCAGGAAAAGATCTTAAAATGGAGCCATTAGAAAGGGAATAGTTAATGTGGGGAAAGACAAGTAAAAGGAGCTCAAGCAGTGCTTGGCTCTGCCCCCTTCAGGTTTGGTGAGAATTTGATGTTGACATCTGTGGAATGAAAGCAGGTTTCAGCTCATCTTCTTGTCTTTTCTGACTGAGGGAAGAAAAGAAGATAAGCACCCTTTGTCTCCAAGACTGGCCATGCAGTGACATTGATGCATGCTGTCTTCTCACCTGCCAGTGCTCTGCAATCTCCTCTGCAGTAGCTGTCTATGAAGCCCAAAGTTGGAACTCTTACAAGAATAACTAGCTCTGCATTCATTATTTTTCTAACCAATTAGAGAAGGGGGTAGATAAATTGCTGAATATTCTGTCAAGTCAACATAGCTTAAAAGAAAAAAACCTTAGTTTCCAAAAATATTTTCTGATATAATTTTTTGCCGTTAAGAGTAGCAGACTGTCTGTCCTATAATCATTCCCACTGTCTCTCCCCGTAGAACAAGAAAGGAGTCCTTACTCAGCTTATATTTCATCCTTGTTCATACAATACTTCTGCTGACTCTGAACTGATCAAGGGAGGAAATCTGAGTCAGGAATTGGCTGCAAATTAGGGAAGATGAGGCAGCTACTTCCTAGTTTAATGGCTAAAAACACAACAATAAATCTCTATGTTTCCCTATTTAGAGAGCTAATCGGTACATTTACACAGCTGGTGTCAGCTTTGTGTGGTGGGTTGTTTTGTTTGTTTATTTGCTTGTTTTGTTTTACTTTGCATTTAGCTGTAATGAAAAAGGTGTACATATGCATATTTGACTTAAATACTTCACAAAACTCTAGGGGTTACAAATGGGCCTATCAAGAGCCTCTGTTGCACTAAACCAGTGTCATCTAGCAGCAAACTTTAAAGTTAAACGTTATTGTGTTGTTAGAGTTCTCTGTCCTCACTCCTGTTCTGGAGCTGGAAATGAGAAGGGCATAAGACCTTCAACAGGATCCCTGCACCAGCCAAAACCCTTTCAAGACAGAGGGACAATACAACTGTCACATTGGCTTAGAGTCAGGGTCTATCTAGTTCAGTGGTCAGAACCAAAAGGAGGTCAGCAACCAACAGATGTGAGATAATACAGCCATACAGCCTCCTTTTGGATATCAAATTGGCAGATAAATTGTTACAGGGTAAGAAAGTTTAAGTCAGTTCTAACTCACATGAGGTCATCTCAGTTACTATAGCTCAGCTAAGGGTTTGAACAAGTGAATGGATATTTGCAAATAGTTCAGGAATATCTTGGGACAAAAAAGGCAGAGTGGAAAAAAACAAACCCTACCCTTCAAGAAAAAATTAGCAAAGCTGATGGGAAAAGTTAAAGCATTATCTGATTAAAAAAAAAAAAAACAAAACCAAACCAATCCAAAACCAAATGCCAGAGTTTATTTAAATGTTAACTAAATCTCTGATCCGTCAACCCAGGTCTATATATTTTCTTCTAAACTGGCATAAAACAGTCTACATTGCTACCAAAACAAATTAACAAAAGACAGACAAAAAACCCCCTCAAAACCAAATGAAAAAACACAGTCCAAATTAATTTCTGTGTGATCACTGGAGGTTCCTTTCAGCAATTTTTATCATCAGTGACTGCTTCATACAACTTCACAGAATCTGTAGGTATGTTAATAGAGATTCTTCTTTATTTTGCAGCTCTCTTGAGGCTATCACTCTTCAGCCTTCCTTATATTTCTACAGTCCAGCAACAAAAATAACCTCAAGAAAGCTGGAAAAGACAGATCCTTCTCATAATTATGACAAATAGTTAAACCACCCCATTGTACTGTAGTATCTGTGTCTGAATAGCCAAAGAGAATACACGCACACAAACTTGCACAGGCAGGCTCAAGCACACAAATTAGCAATGCAGATAAATCTGTGCCATCAAGGTGAACTATCAGTGGAAGCTCTTATATGAAACTCTGAAAATGTCGCCTACTGCATTAATCTCATTTATTCCATGCAGTTTGTTCAACTCCAGAAATAATCATGCCAAAAAGGCTGACTGGGGTAGGATCAGGAATGACCTCATTAGCATTTAGTGCCATCACCATAAAATGGAGAAGATAATCAGAAACAGGGGGAATAAAGATAAAACCAGTGAAGTATAAAAATAAAAAAAAATATTTTTTGGCATTGTACTGTTGGAGTTTGATGGATCCCTGTCGTCAAATGTGTGTCATTTGTAAAGATCAATGGTTTTAGTTAAACTGCAGTCCATGGTATCCCATCATCTAATTCATCTATACAGCATATGCTTTTTTCTTTTGTAGAGAAAGGAGCATAAGGTCATTCTCAAGATTTTTTATTGATGGAGGCTTTTTTGTCTGTACAGCCTAAATGAACTGTAAAACTCAAATACTTAATGGGTATTTTAGCCAATATACTTTGTCTGCACGGTGAAATATGCCTGATAATGATTGGAAAGATTTTGTTTCAGTACTTCCCATAAAGAAGCAGCACTTACCATGAGCTCCTATTGAAAGCACTGCATAATCCACTAAACTCCAAAACACAAATTCCAAGTGTTGCTATAGAGCTGTCTGCATTTCTCCAACTCCTTCTCTCTTCTTTTACTACACATGAAGTACACACTCTCCAATATCATGAGAACTCTGTCCTTAGCAGCTCTAAAGTACTTAGACTATTGCCTGGTTCATCAGGGTCTCAGTGGCTCTTCCGTCTCCCTTTCTGAACAGTTGAGTTTAGGATGTCCAACAACCTTAGTTTTTTTAGTACTTTCCTTGTCCCAATTCCTGTTGATGAGCATGACCATCATCCCTGACTGAAGAAACTGCCATTACCAGATACTCTTCTGCACTTGCTGGTGAAGTACTTTCTTACCTCTGAGGGCCAAACAATTATCAGTTTCAGATGATCTGGAAGAGGAACTAAGAAAACATATAAGTGATTTTAACGGAATTAGGCATTGCATGACAGCTTCAAATACTGTCACTTAATTCCCCTTGATAGTAGGATTGAACACATCCTTTCACAGCTCAAAGTGAGATTTTATTTTTTAATTCTAGTTTTATATTTAATGTTTGGATTATAATGTCTGACAATTTCTATCCTAATCATCAATGTCCAGTGACTCTTTTGGGTTCATTACACAGCAACAGTAATTCCTGTTGTACTTTTCAAAAGATTTGAAGTATTTTGTGTTGCATTTCATGAAACTATGAGACTTTTAAAAGCATCTTACGACATTTGAACAAAGTGAAGTCTGAAATCAAGTATCATGTGTCATGACTATACTTGCATGTATAAAACATACTTTTATACAACCATGAAGAAGCAACAGCAAACCATCAGATGGCTTCTTTATTAGCTAGAAGATATGAAATTTGCTTTTTCTTTCAATTTGAATCAAGAATGGCAAAGTCTTCTGTGAATTCTTCCTACAAATGACAGTTTGGTGAGCCTTAGGGGACACCCCACTTTAGATGTGTTTTCATCCAATGGAAATTAATTGACCCATATTCTTAAGAAGTCCTTGCTTTACATTAGAATGCACATTCTCTGCAAAAACTAAATTTTGCATAACATACCCCTTTAATCTTCATATCATACAGACATTTGCTTGTCTGAATCCTTCTTATGTTGTTTCTTCCACTTTCAGTGATTACTTTATTTCCAGCTACTGCCTGATTCTGTTGAATTACTTTCTTTTTTAATTAAAAAAATTAATTATTTATCTGTGAATCTAGAGCAGTTTCTATTCAAAACTGAATGTGACTTCTATGTATTTTCATCACATTTTTGGTCATGTAATTAGTTTTCTCCTGTGACCCTCTGGCAAACAAGAGTAATTCAAAGATAATTACTTCTTAACTAGTTCCATCTTTGATCTTTGGCTTTCAACTTTCCATTTTCTCTTTACTTAAGTCTGTGGATTGATCTGGCCTTTACTTGTCAGCAGTGACTACTACAAATACAGGTTACAGCAATATCAGCATTCCAAGATTTGCAGAATTCTTCTCCCTTCCTGGTTTTAAGAGAGGAAGTACTTCCCTCATGCTACCTCTTCCGGTATAGTCCTCCATTTTACATTTTATTTTAAACCATAATTTTCAGTACTTTCTCTAACAGATCTGTTCCCTTAGAGATCATCTGTTACCAGTCTTTCTACTTTTCCGAGCAGCCACAGCACAGGCAGAGTTGGTCTCTCCTCACACATTTCCATTCATTTGAAACATTGTTCCTTTATCTCTCAGTACAATTGAGTCTCCATCTCTCTTCAGACCATGGTTCACATCCTGAGCTGATACTGGTGCAAAAAAAATCACCTTATTGCCTCAGTTTTCTCAACATTTTAATGCCTTCAATTTAATCTTTGATAAAACTTCATAACACGTCTGAAAAATCTGTAATTTTAAAAAGCATTGGAGATATGCAAACAGTTCATACTTTCAAGAAAAAATGTTTTTAAAGATTTGAAGCAGATCCAAAGTCTTACACGCTGACTATGATTCATCACATTAGAAAAATGTATTTAAAATTGACTCACAGTGGGTATATCTTTTGCACTAATGCCACAGAGCAGAACATCATAATGCACTACAACTTGCAGTAGCTCCCTAGGGCTACAGCTTCAATAAACTGGCTGGTATCTACACAGTCAATATTTCTTAGTAACTTCCTGAACAAAGGGATTAGCAAGACTACTATCCAGCATGCCCACAATTGTGTTTTAATTCCACATCACTATTTGCAAGGGTAGCAGTTTTAGTCCTGGAGGATTGGCCAAATTCCGATTGAGGATTTGCATTTTGCATACCTATTTTGCCCCTGCAGTTCAATTTGATATGTTTTGGCTCATCACTTCCTACCTTAATACACTGTAGCCTGATGCCAAGTATTGTTAAACAGCTGCTGTACTTCCCCTGAGAGAATTTCTGTAATGTGTGACAAATTCTTACAGATATGTCGAAATAAAAGGTGCTGCATTGGATTGTATACAGCATCTGAGGAGCTCAAATGGGACTTTCATATCCCCAGTGCTTCATTTTCATAGCTTTCCAAGGAAGTAAAGAAGGAATTATCTACATATTGAGATAAGATGGATCTGAGGGACCTAGGTATCAAGGGAAATCCTTGCATAACATGGGAAAGTAAAAAAATTATAGATTGTACCTACTGCGAAGCGAAGAGCTAGAGAGCCCTTAATAAATAAAGACTTGTAGAGGTTTCTTTCTTGCCGTTCACATAGTTTGATTATTTTCACATTTCCTTTAGATAATACAGCTTATGAAGGATTATGATGGGTAGATGGAAACTGAGATCTAACCTCAGTTTTATCCAAAGATATAAAATAGTGCCTTGTCTTTGAGTATTTTGCTACTGCATTTCAATATCAATATGTAATTAAAAGTCATTGTTATTAGTTAATATGTCATTTTATTGACATATTCTCAGTACAACTGCTCTCAATGCTTAATAGAACTAGCACAACTCAAAAACCAGTAGATAAGGTAAACGTGATTGAAGTTGTAGTCAAACTGAAACTAATGGAATATTGCCATTTTATGACACCCTTCTATTTCTTCCTTACAGAGAGGAAATAGAGCACACCCCTATCTAAAAAGGTGGACAAAATAGCTAAAAGGTGTATCAGAAGAGGAGAGCCATATATATGTTTTCTACAGTGCTCATAAAATGTTATCCCATGAGTTTTAGTCCCTTGAATTTGAGTATCTAAACAAGGATCTTGCAAGTCCCTGAAGGTTACATTGTGGAAGATATCTGCTTGAGCACAAACTTAAGGTGAAGCAAATGTGTCAGAAGAAAGGGAAGGCTCTCAGTCTTCAGTCATGACTGTTTCTTTGCTGGACAGCAGCTGAGATGTCGTACTCAGGATCGTACACTTACACACCAATGAAGTCAATGGGACTTAAGCTAGAGATTAATGCTGCAGCTATGCTGAGCAGCTGCCCTAAGTATTGCCCAACAGTGTGCGACAGAAGTTGTTGCCTGCTGGCTTCGTTACTGCTGAAGCAGGGATAAAATGACAAGCAATAGATGTATCAGGGTGGCAAGGGCTTTGAACAGAGCTCTTGCTGTCCTAACTGGGCGCTAACCTCTTCTGCCATCTTCTGTCAGAAGGTTTGAGTAATCTTCTTTTCATTCCCTAGGGCAATTTTCAGTCAGTCTGGTAATAAGGATCTCTGTGTACCCTTTCTCAATCTTGCTTTTACATTCATGCATACATGAAACATTGCACATTTACATTGCAGAATGAAGCCATAAGCTCTGCATGTCAGCAGATCTATTCAGGATTTAACAATCTATCTAAGAGAATATGCCCCATTATCAATATCCTGCTGACCTACTGGTAGACCCTTAATCAGGAATATAGGATAATGAGAAATATTTATGTGATTTTCAAGTTAAATAAAACCAATGGAGATTGATTTAGACAGGATATACTATCAGAAAGAATTAGAAATTAATATGGAAGACAAAAGATACTTAACAGGCTTTAAACACTAAATTACTTTGAAAAATGAATGACTTAAAATACTATGCACTTTAAAAACTTCTGGAAAAAATGTGTTTAATACATCATTAATTGGATGCCCTGAAAATACATTTATTTTATCCGAAGACAGACTTTACACTGTGCAAAATTAAACAATGGAAATGAGATCAGTGATGTCTTTGAATACATAGGATGATATCTCTGTATAAAATGCTCTTAACCTTGAAAAGAATACAGGAAACAGGGAAAAAAAAGGAACATATTAGAACTCCACTAAAGATGGTTAAAATTATATAGGCAATATTTGCTGAATCCTGGGAACAGTTAGTGTGCTGGCTGTAAATGAAGTTCGCTGGCTAGACATCATGTGTGTGACAGAAATTCTGGTATGGCAAAGGCAATTCCACCATCTCTGTTCTGTTTGTTCTCATCTAAGGCCATATGTTTAACAGTGTACACATTTTATATCCACATCTGCTGCTGCTGCCATCTCTCTTTTGTCCCTATTTCTCACCAAGCCACAAAAAGCATCACAAACAAGAACAAAGGACATCCTGCTAAAGTTGAGCCCAGGCCAGCAACAAACTAACTCTATTTTGCTTTGTCTCCAATGCTCCAATTCTTCATTCCTGATAGTTTCTGTGCACTTAAATTTTACACAAAGAAAAACCCATTAGTGTCTGCCTCTGTTAGAAAATTTCAGATTTAGAAATTTGAATAAGCCTCAGCTTTCCTAAGATCCCTTAGCTTTAATTAGTATTCCATGAGCCACAGAGATGAGTTTCTTGTGAGTAGACAGTGAAGTAAAATAGTGTTCCATAACGA
Source organism: Grantiella picta (assembly GCA_013397955.1). Classification (NCBI taxonomy): domain Eukaryota; kingdom Metazoa; phylum Chordata; class Aves; order Passeriformes; family Meliphagidae; genus Grantiella; species Grantiella picta. Next base: position 492,282 of record VZRM01008560.1, on the reverse strand, counting down.
AAATGCATTTCTTTGATCCTAAAGTCTAGTGAACATTGAAACACCTTCTTTTCATTTTTCTCTTTTCTTTCTAGAGTTTAATTGGTATTAGACTGAGGGGGTGGAAGAACATATTATCCTGTAGAAAACCTTCATGTCTATTAAACAATATTTTAAATTAGGAAGTTCTGTTGATTAACCAAACCAACATACCTCAACCTTCATGTAACAACTGAAATCTATTTTCCAAAATAATACATCTTCTTAATGTCTACTTACAGGGAATGTCATGAGTCTTGTGGAAATGAAGGTTTGTTGAAGGGCTCCTATTAATTCAGTCTGATTACCATTGCATCTTATAATCAGTCTCATATTTTACTATGAATAACATGCAATTTCAGAGACTGTGAAACAACATTCGGTTTGTACATCTTTATCAACATCAATCCAAGCTGCAAGTTACTTATTAAACAGTACAATTTGGCTTAAAAACATCTTATAAAATGTGAATTTTTGAATTCTATATTCTAGCTAATTTGACTTTCAGACAAACTATCATTTGGAGAATTTGTAAATACTGGAAACATGGAGGGACTCTTGCTGTGTACTGATCCAACTATCATAAAATGGTCTGTGAACTAGCAACAGTGGATGCTGTGGCTCCTTTTCCCCATATCTTCTTACACATATAACTAGAGTGCTTTAATGTATATCTTCTGTCGGATAATATGTTAAAACTACTGTGCATCTTTAAGAAGCTGTTAGACACTGATTTCCCGTAGACTGCAATCAGCTCTTTGAAATTGTAGTGTTTGTGACAGAATAAACTCCATTAACTTGTTTTATTAGTACTGTGCGCAGTCAGGAGAAGCAAAGCTGCAGAACATGATGAAATGACTAACAGTCTTCATCAGTGCACAGCAGAATGTTTTCTCCTTACACAGAATATATAATTATTGCTCACATAAACAGGTAGGTTCTTTTTTCATCTTTCGAAAGTAATATTGGGAAATCTAAGACCATCATTCACGAGAGAAATAAAAAATAAATTAAGCTTTCTCCCTGCTCTGTTCTATTTGTAACCATCCTGCTGCTGTAATTTTTGTCTATGTTTCAGAGAATGACCTATCAAATAAAAAAACCAATTCTAATTCAATTGGTTACTATAATGACAAAGCAATTCAACAAAGCCAAAGCAGCCTGAGAAAGGAAAGATTTACTGACCAGCTGATTTGCAGAGGACCATTAGTCAAATTTTGACAGCTTGTACACAAGGTAAGCTGCCAAGCTGAGTAAATGAAAGCAGAACAAATCCAGAAGAAAGTATAGCTTGCTTTATGTAAGTAAATATAAGTCAGCTATCACAGAATCACTATACATTTCAGAAGCAGGTAGGTATTCTATACTGCAGATGGCACAGCTGCCAGGGCTTATCTGAAGAGAAAGGTATTCTATTCCTGAATAGCTCTTACAAAATTGCATTAGCCAATTCAGAAATATAAACAACTTTTTCTCTTCTCCTTTGCCTCCATTTTCTGCTGTTTTTTTGCTTTGCCCATTTAAGATGAAAGTCAGGTTCTGAGCTGACTAGCTGCATGGGACTCCCAGTATAAACGTCAAGCATTTTAGCCTAACAAATTATAGGAAACATGAAGTTGAGCAATCACAAAGGAAATGATTGAAAGGAAGAGTCAGTACAGATGTAGAATAATGAGACACAAGAAAAAAAACTTTAAAATTCAATCCAGCCTATTTTTTGCCAGCAAAATAATGAGTTTATGATTTGCAGATTGAATATAACTAAGTAGAAAGGTACTTTTCATAACAATGATTTATAGAGTCACCCTTCTGCTCGATAGAAGTTCCTTTTGCATTAGAGTAATGTCTGTTCTTGCTATTAGAGTTAAGGGACTGTCAGCCTTTTCATTATATAAACCCCCATATTCAGAAGCTTGTAATTTGTTCATAAAAACTCTCAACATGCTGAAACTTGAAATAAGATTTTAGTCTAGGAACAGTTTTTATAATACATTCTAAATAAAAAAAAAATTATTAGCCAAATTGTAAACTAATACAATTTTTTTTTCTTGTTTGCTGTCCTCCTAATCAGCTCGTATGTTGCACATTGTATTCCTTTCAATACCACATTATTGGTTCTGGTGTCCTAAGGCACATACACATATATACACGTATTAATGAGTAAAAAATAAAAACCTCACTATGTAACAAAAAAACCTCCCACAAACAAAAACCCAAACTGACAACAACAACAAAGCAAACAAATAAAAACCACCAAACCAAACCAACAAATAAACCCCCAAACACAAAAACCCCCACAAGAATTACGCATATCCATCAGCTACTTATTCTAAATTTGAGTAGATGTTTCAGGCTGTGGATCTATAATATGCAAATGCATATATTCATGCTACTATCCTGAAGGTCAGAATGAAGGACAAGTTAAACCCACAAAGGTCAGAAATTAAGTGTTATGGCTGAAACTCTATCCTGAAAGGACAAGAGCATCTATTTCAGTTGGCCCAATAATGTGAACGTTCACAAGGTAAAGAGCCTCACTCACCAGGCATAAACTCTGAAAAGTGTTTGAAAATTATGCTTGCAGAGCCACACTGCTGAAAGAGGACTTCCTGCTGCAAAATGATATATTTTTCATACTGGCAACATGGAAAGAAGCACAACATATTCGATGCTAGGATTTGTTAGCATTTAATAATTATACCTCTAAGAAAAAGAGCCTCTAACTTGACCAAAATATTTCAGGTTGTCAAACTTGTCCTTTACACATGAATTTTTCTGCCTTCTCTTCTTTCCATAACCAATGTCTTATTTTGTTTTTGTCTGCAAAAATAAAAAAGTTGCCATCTACCTAATTTTTCCTTCCACTCTTCTGAACTGCAAAAATGTGCTTTGCACCACTGCTAAACACCTCATTTGCCTCTCACTGCTTTTGCCAAAGCATGACCCCCTCACCTGTTGCTACTATTTTGAATGCTCATAATCCTGTGATTAAATTTCCTTGTCGTTTTCTTCAGTCCAACAGGGTCTTCAAATGTATTTTCTGAAACAACACCAATATCATCTTCTGTCAGAGTATTCTGTTATAAACCATACAGAGCATCTCTTTCAAATAATCCATTGCTGACAATTTTCCAAGTAATAGAGACCATTTAGGGAAGACTGATGCTGATATTGAATGCCTCAGGAGACATATAAGTAACTTATTAGTAAGAAACACTATGAGAACACTATGAGTCTTTGAAAAGGAAATAATGGTGAGAGTGGTTTCTCCATCTAAAAGAGCTACCCCCCCCCCCCACCCCCCGTTGAAAGAAACCATAAATCTTTAAATCTGAGCACATTCCCAGAAGAAAGGTGATGCAGGTGGAAATCTTTCCATTTGAAAAGTCTGCATAAGAACAAAAACAGATGGGGAAAAAAAGTCCAGCTACTGGTACCTCCCATTAAAAGCATTGGTTCTTTCACTGCACTTGATTTAGTACATCCAACTATGGTGCAATGGTAGGTAGAGATTACCTTACCTCTATTACCAAGCAATTTAATATGGATGTTAGGTTTGTGTGTTTTCCCTTTATCTCTTGGTTCCCTGTCTCAAACATGGTCTCGGGCCACGCTCAGAGGATCTACAAGGACCATGTCTCATGATTTTGCCAGAGCTCCGTTACACTATTCTCTTCTGGACGTCAGTCTACTTCCTCCCTTCTGCAACAGGAGGATCACTGGTATTGGCTCAGCTTGAAGGATTGTTACTAAGGAGGCAAACACATTGTAAAGCACTTCACCAAGAAAAGTTCCTCTTCATCTCTGAGATCTTCCTGTGTAAATCTGAAAATCATTCCATTCCCATGCAATATCACATCCTTCATGACACCTATTTCAGTTCTAACCAACATTTCCACACAGACTGTTCTGGAGAAGTCAGAACGTCTTGCATTTGGCCAAGGGGTGACAGCTCTTTCTCTGGCTTCTTCATCCTGCCTTTGGGCTGCCACTTTTCAAAACTTTGCTACCCTGGATTTGACAGTCCCTGAGGTGACTGTGAAAGTCTTCTTTTCCAGGTGCAACGGAGGTGACCTGAGATGACAAGAAACAAAGAACTGCAGAATACTTTAGGCTGGAATGGACATTTGTGGTTTTCTGGTGCAAACTTTCTTCTCAGAGCAGGGTTAACATAATGCCAGTTTCCCCAGGGCTGTGTGCAGCTAAGTTTTGAGTGTCTGCAAGACTGGAGATTCCTTAGACTCTCTGGGCATCCAGTTCCAGTCTCTGATTGTCCTCATTGTGAAAAGCATTTTCTTTACATTCAGGGAAGCTTAGAAAAGAGTTTTGTCTGTTGTGACTTCTTCTTTTGCTAGGCACTTCTGTGAAGAGAGCAGCTGCTGTACTGAAAGGTCACACCACAACATCACTGTATTCTACCATTAGAGCCTTGGAGACAGCCATTAGGTCACCACACACTCTTCTGAATGATGGACAAACAGAGCTCCCTCAGTTTCACAAGCATCATATGCTTCAGCCCCTTAACCACTCCCGTATTTTAGTGGTCTTCTGCTGTAATCAATCCAGTCTGTTAATTTCTTCCTTTTACTGGAAATACTGGTTTATGTACAATGTGGTTAAGTGTCTTTGATATCCTAACTCTGATTTCAGGGGTACAGTGCAGAGACCTCTGGGCTACTGGAAGGCACTGGCCTTGGACCAGCAGAGCTTTTTCTCTTGGATCATCTGTCTCACGCTCTGTGATACAATTCACGCTTCAATCAGCAGTTAATAATGACTGCCATAAACAATGAGCAGTGGAGAAGGCATTCAGATTGTGAAAGAAATAAGGAGTCTGCTGCTGACCTCCGTTGAAACATTTTGAGGCCAAAAGTCAGATTACAGGATAGCTGAAAATAATGATAATTCTCTTAAGAGTATACACATTGGAATATTCCTGGTGACTTTCGTATGACAAACATATTGAATTTCATCCAGTTTACAGAAAGTGTCAGCAAATATATTTTACTCAGTTTCTCTTATCCACATACCATACCCTACTGAATTTACAGAATTAAAAAATACACTTATAAGTAATCTTTTTATCTAGCATTTTGAGAAGCTCTGCCAAAAAAAATCACAACTGGTTGCAGAGAAAATTTTTGCTTAATTCCCCACGTTAAAATTCGCCAGTCATAGTGAGATTTTCATGCTATTAAATGGGTGACTGAATGTTTTGCTATCACTAGCTGATGCCTTGATGATACGCCGTTTCATTTCCTATGAAGTATACACAAGGATCTCTCAGCCACAGGTCCTGACTGACCACAGGTGTCACATGAGTGCACAGATATAATATCAGAGTTAATAGAGCTGCGTGTGTTTGCAGAGCAATTTCTGAAACTACATGGATGGAGTAGAAGGATTTTGACTGATCTTTTTTCCAAAAGTCTATCTTTGTGAAATGGTAAACCATTACCTGTTGTAACAGCTGAAATGGAAAGATTTCATGGCCATTCTGTAGACAGTGCTATACTGAGACTAGTCCAGTGAAATTTAGAACTTAAATGTTCAGGTCAGTTACATGCAACATTGGCAACCTGCTCCTCTTGGAGAATGGTACTGCAGTTCAGTGGCCATCATCTGTAAGAGAAGAAATCATTCTTTAAAATGCAGAATGAAAATAAACAGAATAGAATATAATGTTCTGAATGAAACATTCAACATTGGCACATGCAGTGTTACGTGGTCATTCACATCTAAATAAAAACTATCCAGGTTTATTTTAAACCCTTAAAATTGAGGAATTTCATTTCTACAGTGTTGAGAAAGTTTTTTATATTAGCAAACTCAAATAAAATGTCAGTGCTACCAGTTTCAGAAAGATTAGATTTGAGAGGATCAAGCATACACAAGTACATGATCACTTCATCCACCATTTTGGGTTACTTCAAAAATAAAAAAGCAATTGGTGAAAAATGAAGAAGAAAATATTTCAGGAGTATACTGTCAAACCAGGTTCCAGGTAAGTGGTAGACTTTACAGATCTACCCATGGTAGGGGAGTTGGAACTAGATGATCTTTAACGTCCCTTCCAACCCAAACCATTCTATGATTCTATGAGTCTAATTTAACATGCTAAAAGTGACTGAATGAAACCTTTATGAAACTTTTAATATTACCCCATAATAACGGATGGGCACAAATATGAAATCACTGTAATGACCTCCAGAGTATGGTTGGTTATGCTATTGTAAATATCTTTTGTTTACAGAGGTATTGATTACACTGCCAAAATAAATTGACTTGCATGAATACAATCTGGGAAACAAGAATTTAAATTTCTAGTCTAGATCTTCAGCTGATGAATATGGATAAAAGCTCATTGATTGCATCTAATTCTCATCAGCTAAGGCTTTGACCCTCCATATTCACTGCAGTGAAGATATAATTTCCTATTCCTAAAAAAAAAAAAAGACCCTGCCGCAGATTCCAACTGTTCCTTGTATGTTAAATCAAAATCAAGGTCAAATACACAACTTGAGAAACATTCACACAGTATTGCAGATAAAATCATGCAGGCTAATTTGAAATTATGATTAACTTCAATCGATTTCTGATTCCGGTGTTTCAGTCCATATCCACAGAAGAGAAAGTGTTATTTAGTATAGTACCTCTGTGTCCCAGGAATTTACCCAATTATTAACCAAATACTTAGGATTGCTGTTCCTTTTTTTAGTGAACTGCATCTTCTTCATTGACTAATCCAGTTATATTCAATAGGATGAAGTTAGTCATCTGAAATATAAAAGGAAGGAATAGACTCATTACTTGAGATAACTGTTTTGAGTCCTATGTAATACTAATGCAGCTTAATTGCAGACAAATACAGATGTTGGTATTCGCTTGATGATGACTCATGCAGGTATGGATAACAAAGCTTTTTTTACTAAAAACACGATTTAGATCTGCCATGGCTAATGATAATATCTGACCATGTTTACAGATATTTTGAACTATAACTGTGATAGGAATCTTTCTGGAGTTGAAATGTCTTAGTAAAAATTTTTATTCTTATATTCAGGCCAAAAATTTTGCAAAGCTTAGTCTCAAAGAATATATGTAATTAATTACATATATATTATATACATTATATGATATAATTATAACTATATTATATTATATTTTATATAGATATATATAAAATTATTTTCTCAAATAAGAAAATTAAATCTGCGCTGCTGAGGCATGCCCCCTGTGACATTTGTAGCAAATATACTTCTTTATAGTTCAAAAAAAACTCCCAAGGAGAATATGCCTCTCAATGCAGTTTGAAACCCTGGGGTCTTTTCCTGTAAAGAAACTACCAGACTTGGTTTGATCCTATTAAGATTCAATGTGTTTCCTTGAAACAGTTATATGGCAATTTTAATATAGGCCCGGATACAAATATGGAGCTGGGCATTTTATGTAAATCTAAGGCATAGTGAAGATATCTAAAATGTAATAAGGAGGCAGAAAATCCTGTTGCAGATATCTGTATTTTCATGGAATTGGTTATTAAATGTTCAATGTTCTTCTAGCACCCTGTCTAACCTTTTCCCCCATATTTGAAAGATACTTTTTGTATCCAAGTTTCTTATTATTTCCTTTTGTATCTAAGCCCTTCTGGCATCAGTTAATTTGTTAGACATACTCAGAGCTTGCCTAACATAGCAACAACATCGATCAGCTTCATCCAGGCAGTTTTATATGGCCAGGGAACATCAAGTCTTTCAGGGAAATGCTTAGAGATTGTACCACTTGTATAAGGAGTGAAAGACGGGCATTTCAACCCCCTTCAGCCAGAAAAAGTTCAAATCTACTCTGTTTAGATTAGAATAAAGGACACAGTTGTTTGAAGAGGCTGGATTGAAGTGGTGGTATGTCTTCTCTGCTTCTGCTGCCTCAAGAGACTATGTACTTCATGTCAGGAATACTGCGTACACTGAAGTGGAAAAAAAAAAGAAGAAAAAGGTTCCACATTTTGTCTTCCCCTCCACTAAGGACTGTTTATGACTGCACTGTAGGGTAATTAGGTAAAATATACAGAAAATGTTAGTGCAGTCAACAGTTTTCTCAATATCAATCAGTTCTGACATCAAAGGCATAGTGGCCTTTAGTTAGCATTTTCCAGTCAATAAATTGTATATTTTCTGCCACATAATTCCACAGTTTCAAGGCAGGTAGAAGTAGAATGGCCCTAGCAGAATCATGCTCATATAGAGAAGCCCAGACAGCATCCTGAGGTGTATGAAGAGGAGCATGGCAGGAAAGGTATGTGAAGTATCCTTCAGTTTTATGATGCTACAAAGTTCTAAATGGAGAACTTATGTTTACTGGAGCAAATGGGCACTCAGAAAAGATACAAACCAGTTGAAAAGCAACTGGGAGGAAAGAATGAGGGCCAGAAAAAATGTTCAGACAGCTAAAATCACATGTTCTGCAGTAAAAGATTGAGCTTATTTCTACTCAGAGAATAAAATGGGACTCCTGAAAACAGTCTTCAAATACGAGAATAGCCAAAAACACAATGGATTTTATTGTAGCTAGGGAGATAGGTTAGACTTTAAGAAAAGTCTTCTAAATGCCATGATAGTTAAATAGTAGAACACAACACCTAAGAAGCTATAGGAAGATTTTCCATGAGGAGATTGGACAAAAATTTTGGGTATAGCTAATTCTACCTGTGAGGAAGGAAGATGGACTAGATGACTTAATGATCTTAATTCTGGATCAATTTATAGGATTTTGATTAGATGTGTTTCAATTTTGATTTGGGGTTGAGTTGACAATGTCTGGACATTTTTCATAAATAAACAGGCCCAAATAGGAATATGACTGTATGCAAACCATAAAATCAGTATTTGAAAGATTTTGCTATTTCTATCATAGCTTTTGCTGCTGGCATTTATAGTTATAGAAAAAGTAAGAAGCCTAACTATTTGTTAACTCTTCTATAAATTTTCCCTGCCCATTGAAGAGAAAGAAATATTCACACCTCTTATAAAATATCCACAGTAGAGATTAAAGTTGTAGTAGAGGTTAATATTTACAACTATTTTCTGCACCAAACCTGCAGAGATGTTTAATTTTCTCTGTTGCTAACACCATCAAATAAAGCAAACAAATAATATTCATGCAGAGGCAAACAAAATAAATGAGTCAGGTAATTATAAAAAGAACATTGACCTATTAAAAATTGGTCTGATCTTCAAGAATTCTCAGCATAGCAGCAGTAATGTTATTAAAAATAGTAGAATCATGACAAGTATTCATTATAATTTGCATACATGAGAACGCACTTAATTACATTGCATTCTGCAAATTATTTAGAAGCTGTAAATCAAAGCAACAAAGAAGAAAGGTTTAGGGAGTAAGGGTTCTGAAGAATTTTCTAGTGCAAGTGTTCTTAAAAACAAAAAAAATTGAGAAGTTGTAAGATCTTTCCATGACCAAATTATTTAAAAGAACAAATAAAGTTCAGAAATAGTAATGTTTGACAGATAGGCATTTTCTATAGTTAATGGAAAATTATCTCAACTAGATCAGAATGGAGTTTTATATCTAGAAGTAGATACGTTTAAATATTGTGTCACTTGAAGGCAAAACACCATATGCAAATCAGGAACTCAACTAGCAAACTGCAGGTGTAATAAATTTCATGGATTGTGTAATTTCCATGCGGATTTTTTTTCAGCCACTGTCAGCACTGTGGTTTAAATGCTCATGCAAAGCAGTCCCTGCTCTGCTGTGCTGAGTCAGCACCCACGGAGCTCTGTCTCACTGCTAACCCAAACAGGCTGAGGGAGATCACTGCCTCCCTGGAAACCTGCTCTGGAGCTAGGGGTATGGAGCAGCTGGAAGAAGAACAAGTAAATGCAGAGATAAGGAGACCAGAGAGGATAGAAGGTGTAGCAATGCGATTTCCAGATCTCCATGTGGCTTCTCCCTTTGTTCCCCTGCTCTATATGTTATTGGTTCATTTTGAAATATGCACCCTGCTGTACCTGAAATCTATTGGTGTGTACCCCTTGCCTGTCTTCCCTTCAGACCTCCTGGGACTGGCTCCAGGGGAGACAGCCCTGCCCCCTTCCTTTCCCTTATAAGCCAGTGTCTGCATCAGTTCGGGGTCCCATCTTCGAGCTGCTAGTCTCTGCTCCTATCCTTTGCTTTCCTTCCCCTTTCCCAACCCTGCAACCCCCTACCCAATAACCCCTAATAAACCTCCCTGGCAGAACAGAGATAGGTCCAGTTTGTTTCTTCATCTCACTTTGGTTCCTGCTGAATTTCTGTGACTCGTAGACTCACACCATGCTGAGCGGACCACAGGGGCCGCCCGGCCCGGACTCGGTGGAGATATGCGCCCAAGGGACCTTGATTTGGGGGGCTGCCAGCTCCCTCCTGCAGCCCGTTACATCAAGAAGGGTTTGCGAGGTGAGGAAAGGAAGGTGACAGAGAAAGATGAAAGACAAGAGGAGCCTCTGATGCAGTCAACTTTGCTTCACTGCAGAGGAGGTACTAAGCATTTTATAGAGCATTCATTTCCCATGTGCTAATTTCACAGCCAGTATTTGAGAAAGTAACTGGAAGGACAACTGTGAAACAGCTAATAAAAAAAAAAGTCCACAAAAACCCCACAAAAACAAAATCCACAGATTTTTGTTTGTTTGCTTTAAGCAGGAAAAGGCCTTCCTAGAGTAAGGAGGATCTCTCAATTTTCTTAATCATCTGGAGGAACAAGAAAGTAATTCTTTCATTATTCACTGCTTCCAATTTTTCCCTAGAGCTCAGGATTTTTGCAGGGCAAACCATGAAGACCTTAAGCCTTAGGTGTTCTTAGGTTCTTCATTGTCTAACTGCTGCACCCAAAAATGCCATGTAGTATTGTTTGACCTCATGGACACTTACAGCTCGTGTCTAACCCTACAGACAACTAACCAAATACTGACTCGGCCCAGATGGGACTGCTCAGGTTAAAATGCAGTTAATATCTTAAAGGCAGTAGACATTTACCTAAAGATAAGTAAATGGAGCAATTTATCTTTTGTTACTATGGAAAAGAAGTGATAAATAATGGGATTATTGCTACTTAGTAATGAATATTTTCAGTATTTCACGATACCTGTTCTTTGATAAGTCTGTACACTACATTTCTGAAGGAAATTTCACAGCCTAGTACTATCATGTTTCTATAATTTATTTTTGTTACTAGCAGTAAAACAAGACATTCAGATTCCACTTTACTTGCAAAACTTTCAGAGCTGATCTTACAAGACAGGTACAAGAGTAATAACATTTGGACGAAGCCAGGGAAAATATTCATGTAGCATTTTCACTGGGTTCTTTGGTTCTCTTGATATAGAGCATACACAGCCTCGAGGGTGCTCTTGATTGTTATCTCTTCAGCTGAGTGATTTTTGGAGGTCTCGCTGAATACAAGGGTCACAACCTAGAGTTCGTTCTTATCTGTTTTAATAAAAAATGACAATGAACTGTGCAATTCTCCATTGTCCCCTCGAGCAAAATGAAGGTGAATGTCACTCCTTTCTGTACAGCCAAGTCTAATTGCAGTATTAGTGTCCAGAGCATGAAAATTCACTCCATCAAGGGTTTTAACAGTCTGTGGAAGCACTGCAGTTCAATTTGCACATCCCCAAGTTTACTTAGTTTTCTCAAAACCTCCAAAGATATTTTTGCTCTTTCAAACTGGATTATGCTTACTGTTTACAGCTCAGCTCCATAAGAGGTCATCCAAACAGTGACTTATTTCTGCATAACAAAAGTTCTTTTTCTTCAGCTCTCAGGAAAACACAGAAACCTCATAACCTGTTATGTGATATAGTGAAAGATAGGACTGAGTACACCTTTAGCAAGTTTACAGGCAACAGAAATTTGGAAGAGTGGTTGACACAGCAGACAGTTTTTCTCTCTTTCAGAGTGGTCTTTCAGAGAGACCTCAATAGGCTGGAGAAACAGCAAGCAGGAACTTCATGACGTTTGACAAAGTGAAAAGACAAGTCCTGCTCCTAGGGAAGAATAACCACAGGATGACTGACAACAGTGTATAGAGTGAGCCACCCACACTTCAGCACATGACATTTATGGTCAGGGAGTTTCTGTATGACAGTTGCACTAATCTTTCATTAATCAGAAGTTCCTTCTTCCATCCATTCAGCTGAAGTGTATGATCAGTCCTTGAGACCAGATCAGGAATTGTGAATATCCCCTTTCTGGAGGGAAGCCTCTATCTGCTCATACTGAGTCTCTGCACGACCTCTAAGTCAGACTCCATCTTGAGTTTCTGCCTCTTTTAATGCTGAGAAAGTGGTGGTCAATGGGTTGGCAAGGTTTCATCTCTATGTTTGTACCAGCTGAGAACGCCATGATTTCTAACCTGCTGCTGCTCTAGTCTCAGCTGAAGCTCACATTGAGTAACAGCCTGCTATTAGTAACGGCTTTGGCTCCCAGGGTCATTTGGTTTCGGAATTGCTTCAAACACTGAGGATGCTATAGGACTGCATATGCCATTTCTAAAACTGAAAATAGACATCAACATTAGAAAAGCAAGCATTGCAGGACATGACTAAGTAAACAAAAAGGGGTTTAATTCTCACTTGGGAGCTAGAGTAAGAGGAAAGATGAAAGCTCTAGAGCTCCAGATATTACTACCTAGCCTGCAACTTCCTTCCTTCCTTCCTTCCTTCCTTCCTTCCTTCCTTCCTTCCTTCCTTACTTCCTTCTCAAAGTATCTGGAAAATGAAAGAGAATTTTTCAGCTTGAGATCAAAATTTTTACTTGAAACTTTTTTTTTAAGTATTAAACATTATCTTGATTGAATCAATTCCAAATACTAAGAATGTTTTGCTTGTCCAGAGTGGCACATCCTGTAAAGGTGAAACCTCTAAAATCAAGAATTTAAATAAAAGAATATTGTGGAAAAAGAATATACTGTTGATCTCTAGCTCTCCTCAGTCTAATTTATTAATCTAGAAGAAAATTAAATCCAAAAAGCATTTAAAAAAATTAATCGAGCCTGTTTTTGAGCAGAAAGAAAATCAAGTACCAGCACATCGTTACTGGAGAAATTGTGTGCTACAAGCAAATGAAAAAAGAGAAACCTTATAAAGGGTTCTTGAAAAATGGGCACCAAACACTTTACACTTCTTCTGCTTGATGATTTTTTAATGACTCTAATCCTGCAGGATCACAACCAGGAAATAGAAAAGAGTGTCAGACTTTTGTCGAACAATTACTGTGTAAGTGGTTAAAGAGATAAGATTATAGTAAACGGGGACATAGTAATCCATTACTTATAAGACTAATTTGGTCCTTATTTTCTGGGAACTTGATTTCACAGCAAAAGAATAGCTCACTTTTTCCAGTAAATTTAAAAACCAGACAAACCAGCAAGCAAAACTTCCCCATCCATTAAACCATAGAAAAGTTCATTGTTGTTACATCTGTACTCCTTTCTCAATATCATATTATTCCCTACATTTGCATAATACCTATTAATAAACTTTGATCCAGCCCTGCAAAAATCCAGATACTTGGGAATGTTCGGATGGTACTCTTTTAAGCCTAGTCTTCAAAGTTGTGATTAAATGTAAGTGACAAATTGTAGCAAACCGTTTGGCGAAAGGCTTTTGAAAATACAGATTTATTTAAGAGAACTGAAGGAATGTTTTTACTTGATAACTAATATTTTTTTAAACTTTTGGCTAAACTCTCTGTTAAAGGGAAAGGAGCACAAGAAGTCACATTGCAGAAAGTTTAGGTTATTGAGAGAGAATTTAGGTGCCTAAATCCTGCTACGTTATTGAAAGAGAGAGGCTTTTTTGGCTCCTCCAGAGACAATTGAGAGCGATAGGAAATGGATTCATTTTACCTGACTTTAGACTCATGACACTGCCTTAAGTCCTTAGCTGGAATGAATTGCCTTTCAGACATGTTTTTCTCTGACTGATTGTGAAGATAATCTAGTCAAACATGACAACTTTGGTCCTTCAGGTCAAGTGTCTGAGAGAAGCTGGGATGATTAGACCTGGATGTATTGATAATTTGATGAAAGTGCTGTTAAAGAAAAGTGAGCCAGAGTGAGTGCAGGACCCAAACTGCTTCACTGTGAGCTGAGCTAGCACCCAACACTCGATCTGTTTTAGGCTGCTCCAAGTAGCTGGGGTGGGCCAGCATTAAAAGTACAGATTACAAAGCAGCTAGAGCTAACTTGTCTCAGTGCCAATGGTCACCTTCTAGCTCTGTTTTATTCAATATAAGGACTAAAACTCAGAGTACCTAAGAGTTTAACTGCTGTCAGATTTGGAAGTAATTTTTTCTTTAATTAATTCTGAATCTGTCTGTTCATCTCAGTTGAAAGTCCAGGGAGACTGAGAAACTTGAGAAAAGGTTTGAAATTTATTGTCTTTGTTCAGTGTCTGATGTTGCTAACTGGTAACACGTGATGTGACTGCAGCTCCTGAAGGAATCTGAATGTTAGATTTTATCTGACATATTATATATGGTTTAACTGCTGTAGCATACAGCACATCAGCAGAATTCAGACTGAAATCAAGGCAAGTGCCTGAGCATCTGTTTTGCCAAAGTCAGCTTAAATTTAGGGCAGGGATGTCCCCACAGCCACAACAGCAACTGTGACATACCTTAAATTTCAGTGCTCCATTTTATGCAAGCAACAACTGAAACACATAGAATTCAGCAAATAGAAGTGACAAGAAGAGAATGCAGAAATCCCTGGCCTGCCCCTTAGTCTAGGCTATGTATTTCTTGAGATGTGGCTTTGTGACAGGTGAAAAAGAGGCACATAATTTTCATTTACAAGAGGCTGTAATCAGAGGACACCACAAATAGCCAAACACAGTGTTTACACACAGAGTGTTCCCATGTTGTTGCAGTTAGTCATACTATGCTATTTGTATTTCAGAATGAGGCAAATTAAAAGAAGAAAATAATAATATTAGATAGTCAAGGACAGAACGGTTCTCATGTTCTGCCCAAAAATTGCAGTGCAGCTTCTACACCCCAGAGGAAGGCAGCCGGGAAGAGAAGGAAGCTTAGCGGTAACTGTGTGCAGTGATCACGTGGGGCTTCTTCCCGATGAAAGCATATGTGATGTAGGTGATATTTAATGTTGTTCTTATGTGTTTAAAACAGAAACTATCACCTGGGCATAGATCTTTTATTATCAGTCAGATTATTTTGACAATTTTCAATTACATTTTTGAATTTTTATTATATGTTAATGGACTATATTAATTAAAGCAGGCTGCAATGCACTAATAACAATTAATTCAACCTAGGGTGCCTTAAAGTGAGATTTTATGAGAGCTGAAATTCTCCATGGATCTCTAATTTACATTTACAACACAGGCAACTGTACTTCTGGACACTTCTACTTGGCATTCTCCTCCAAACCAACACAGTAGTGTGAGACCAGGATAGGAGAGGTGATGAGAGACTAGGGTGAAGAATTACAATGTTCTGAAGTGTTAAGAGAGGCAGTAGCTTTCATTGGTCTCAGTGGATTAACACATGTAACCCCACCTGGTAATATATACAGTTTTTAGAAAGCAGCGCACAAAATCTAATAGAATGTGCAATCGGTTATTGGTGAAGAGCATTAGCTCGACAATAAACACACTCCAAATGTACCTGCTCCCCCTGGGAAATAGCCTCTCTTCTTGTTAGTTCTTTTGTCATTCATGAGTAATATGTATTTAACAGAAATCTTGGAACAGGAAATGAAAAACTGAAGATGATAAATCTGTTCCACTTAGACAATAATCATATAACACTGTGGCCAGTTAGTTTAATTTATAGACACCATTCCCCCTGGAAATCTTAGGTAGAGAAATTTTTAGAAAAAGGCAGGGGAGGGAGATGGGGAGTGAAAAGATAAAAATTGGTACAAGGCATCTCTTACCCACTGGAGCAGTTAAATGGAAGAAAAATACTAATTAAGATCTCAGTGCTGCAAAGCAGTATTTACAGTAGCTGGATGGGAGTTTTTCAAGAGTTCACACTCAGTTCCTTGCTAGAAGCCCTACACTGAAGTGTGACATGCTCATTTTTAACCTGTCTTGCCTCTCTCTGTTTTGTTTTTGGCGGGGGGGGTGGGGGGGTGTTTGGTTGGTTTGGGTTTGTTTGTTTTTTTGGGTTTTTTTTCTGAAGAGAAGAAACCCTTTTGGACACCTGTGGCCACAAGAGATTACCAATCCATAAACATTTTTCTCTCTTACAACCTTCCAACCTGTGGCAACAATTATAATGCCTAACACGTATTTGTTTGACTCTTAAAATAGAATTAAAAGTACTCTCCTTATCTGTGAATATAGCTCTCACATTCATACTGTTTGGATAATATTCTTCTTCTTGTAGCAGGTACCACTATGTATCATACTTAATGTCCTTCAAATCCTCCAGTAATTATCAAGATCTAAGGTCTGGTTTCTTTAAAATAATGTATTATATAGCTCAGAGTGAAGAATTCATTATTTACTTTTCATGGCAGAGAACCTGGGCATGGAGTAAAATTATCAGTGGTCTAAGGATTTTCATTCTTTTTAATGACTAACACTTCTAAACAGCTTAGACTGGCTGTGACACTTAATTTTATACAAGATCTAGAAATGGATTACCTTGGATGAGGTAAAAGAGGTATTTTGACCTGTGCTGCTAACCTCTTAACACTTTTTACACTTCATAGGCATAAAGATTACAAAATATATACTGAATTGGTGTACCCAAAATGAATTAGCCCACTTAAAAAAAAAAAAAAACAAAAAAGGAAGCATTGAAAAACCATAACATTCAATCAAAAAACACCAGCCAGTAACTGATGAGATGCAAAATGTTTTTCTTCTCTTTGTTTGGAAAGAACATTCTGTTAACAGTTTGTAAATCAAGTTTTCAACCTGTTTGTGTCATCTTTGGAATGGTGATCCTAGATATTCTCTGCAATGAACAAATAAAGCTTATGCAAACCAGACTGTCTACAAAAAATTCCATGCATTTATTTGATGTTTTATAATTGGCTAAAAAGAATTTAGATTCAAGAACTGGATTCATAGGAAGTGATTTCTTCCTGGAGATCTAATGAAATTTGAATTTTTTATACACCATATGTGATTTAATTTGAGATTTTTTTTAAAATAGTACTCTTATTGTATGCTAGCTATTTCTAGGTATGTGATGCCACAGTCTTCCTCTCTTTCCAAGTTTGTAAGCCTATGTTTTAAACAAAATTCTTCCACAACTGAAAGGTTCATATATCCTCATAAAATCCATGGACACCCCAGTGGCATCTGACAGCACAAAAAAAACCTGTGCAGGTTCATTCAGTAAAGTATGGTATACTCCTGTGTGTCTCTTAAAGCTTCTCTGCTGAAATCAGTGCACAGTAAGGTCCAGACCTGGCTGAGAATATAAATCAAGTAATTTGTCATAAGTCTCTTAATTACTAGCCAATATAACAATTCAAGAGAGAGATTTATGGAAATGCAAAACTAGGCCTACACCATATAATTAGCATATACAGATATTTTATTTTGTCATTTCTGTAGTTTATGTGAAGTTTTATAGCCGTATTTTATACTTTAGCAGCTTCTTTTCAGCTTACAGGCGAAACTGCTTAATACTTACAAACCAGATAGCATTTTCTTCAATCAGGTCACCAAGGAAATATTTATCATCAAGTCTCAATTTTCACCTCTTCCTCACAACTTCTTTTTTTTTTTTCTTTCTCCTTTGTATTTGTTTCCCCATACACGCACAACTTAAACCTGTTTCTGTACAAGAAAAATAAAACCTTTATGTTTTTCAAACACTTACTGAAAAAATGCAATCTACTGGTGCATAACATGGAGGCAAAAGATACTGCAGCTACTGTAATTCACAAGCCAAACTTTGTGAACAAGGTAGATCCACAGTAAAGTCAGCATGGCTTTAAGGTCAATGCACTGATTTACACAACTGAAATTATACAGACATAAGGAAGCATTTCTTTTTTTACCATAAAATTGCTTGGGTAGAGTGAGATCTCCTGAGAGATTTATGCAGAGCCATCTCTCTAGCAAGATGAAAAGAGCATGCTGTCCTCAGAATCAAAGCCAAGGGAAAAGAAGAAAAAATAAGCAGCAGAAATGACAAAATATCCCCACACTCATGCAAGTACTATGTGCTGAAAGGAATTTCTAGACCTTTCAGGAAGATCTGTAATACATAAATACATATATATCCTGAGCAATAACTTTTTTTTTTTTGCTTATTTAAATCGTCTTACTTTTTAACTTAAAAAAATAAAAAATTATAAATTTAAAGTCCTCTCAAACACATAGTATGCCAGCACCCCACAACTCATTATTAAGAAGTATATTACATAAGAGATACACATTCTTATTTCAAGCTGTATTTTAATTGAACACTGTCATTTGCCACAATATTTTGAGGCTGAAACTCCACAAAAGTTTGTATAGAACTTTATCAGAGATCTTGAAAAAGCACTACCTTTCAGAGTGATGGGGCTTGAGATGCTGTTTCATAGACAGGAAAAGGAGAAGTTCAAAGGAATAAAATAAAAAGCATGTCACAAAAAAATTCATAATATGTTGATATGTTTTACAGATCTGTACTGAACCTTTCATTGTATTTTATTTTGTAGTCCTTATTTTTTCCCCTCCACCTGGTATTTCTTGACAGCATATATGAGGAATGAATTTTTGAAAGAATGATCTTCCTTTATGCTTCCATTTCAGTGGTGGCAAAAAAATCTGCAAGGTGCTTGATGGCAACTATAAATTAGATCATTTGAGCTGCAAATTCTCTGATTTGCACCATCAAGGCATTTGGAAGCACAAAAATGCTAGTTCAGATTTAGAGGAGTGAAAAGACAGGTCTCAGCTTTTTACAAGAGGTGTCAGAGAGAATAAATGTATAATTCCTTTTTATATGGCACACAGCAATACACACTGCTGCCACTTTTTAAAGTACTGTCCTCTGAAAATACATCTCATAACCTCCATGGGAAATAAACCACACAGAAACAGCACAGATACAGAGAGAGGGTTTCCTGAACTAAATTCCTCTTTGTGTTATGTGCTTAAGTGTGTAATTATCACTTTTGTCAAACAAGGCTTTTTTACATCTTTGTTAGGTATTCCTGGGTTTTGTTTGGTTTGGCTTTCTGCAGATTATACACATCAAAATTCGTAACTGAAAAAAGATACAAATACAGTAATTAATAGATGAAATTCAACCTATGGTTGCAGGTTGGCAGAACGTTTTCAACACCAGTTAAACCCTAGCTTAGTGCAATGACAGAAGACACTAATGGCATGTCTCTTTAGGATTTGTCACATGCCTGCTTAGCCTGGAAAGGATGCCTATATATCACAAGGAAGTATGCATGAAAAATGGCAATGGGTGTGATAATAAGATCAGTATTTTTGCAGACATAGCTGAATCACGAGGTAAACTGCTTTCCAGATAGATGCAGAGAACAGGAATTTTGGGTGCCCCATTCAAACAGTTCAGTTGTCAGGTATGAGACCATCTGAAAGAAAATTATTTATAGAACCTGTGAGAGGAGTTTCTACACACATGTAACTGGCATGTATACACAGTCACATGCATAACCAGTAATATACCCATGCAACAGGTAGATTTATATTTGTAAAGCCCAAAATCATGCCTGTGCATTTCAGCCCTGTCTGTGGAGCTCTACAGAAGTGTTACCTCTTACACTTCTGAGAACAGTGCCCTCTCTTAGGTTTCAGACAATGATAGGAGTTTCAGTATTCTTTAAAGAGTCGTTTGTACCAAACTTGATCTATAGTTCTCTACTGACTTATAATATGGATTAATTACCAGTCTGCTCTTCATGGCGACAGAGCACTGTGGAGACAGTAAAATCACACATAAATCCCTGTGATAGGAAGGGAGAGGACAGAAGGAACAGAATGCCATACCATCCTGAGAATAGCCAGAAGATCTGAATTAGAATAAAGAAGGAGGATGATAGTCATTGTTTCCTCTCTGGACCAAAGATTCAGCTACGTCTTCTTTTATTTTGGAACAATGCTCCAATTAGTTTTTACAGTGAAAGCTGGAAGCTGCTGACCTCCTCCAGACTCCACTTTCTTTACTTATGAATTGTTCTGGCCACCTTTGTAATCTTGCTTTCTATTCCTCCAGTTAAAATATTTTGTTCCTGACTTAACCAAACTGAAAAAAAAAGAAAGAAATATTCATATGCAAAGACAAAAAGGGAAGCAATTTGCATTGATAGTATGTCTCCAATGACTAAAACTTCTCAATACTGTAACAGTCTGAACCAGCTGTATGTAGATTATTATCATATCCTTCTATACAGCTGTCTAGAAACAATTTGGCAATTTTAGGAAAAAATACATTTACTTTTTCTCTGAAAATGTTCCCTTAAAAAAACTTCCCCTAATATTGATCATGCTGGAATATGGTCCTCTATTGAGATGGAGCTTTTTTTACCATAAGAGACATCAATGGTCTTTGCTATAACATTGAATTTTCACTCATTCTTCTCACGTATGTCTGTTTTGGCTGATGAAGACTTGTGTTGTGTATACTGTGGGCAGAGCAAAATCAAATATATGTACACATGTACTTCCACACATCTGAGTGTAATTGCTTGGTTCTCTCACACCAAATACTATGATATTCAATAGACAAGGAAGAAAATAATATAGGTGTTCATAGATACTACCTTCTGACACCAATATTTTGACTCTAACTGGATGGTAAATGACAAAAACATGTTAAAGTCTGAGAAGCTGTTGTTATTTTTATCTCCAGCAACTCAAAGTAAAATGGAGTGATGTTTACAGATTGAAAGCAGAGTACTATGACAGTTTGGGACAACAACCTCAATTTGTAATGTATTTTTTTATATCCACGTTGTAATCTTAATTCAATCACAGATGCAAAGCTGAAAAATTCAAGATGTCTTTATTTCAATTTTTATAAATTTTCATTGCTTTCCAGCTTGAATTTGGGCTTGGCCTGATGTAAGGCTTTTTTACATGTGATCTACTTTTGGCTGAGAAGGGCTTATGTCATGGTTTAGGCATGGTGCTCCCCAGCTTAGTTCTCCCACTGAGACTCCCCAAACCATGCTGCTGCTGGCATGCTCCCCTTCCCCACTGCTGCATGCTCTCCCCCGTCCCTGACCCCTCTCAGCAAGCCAGAGAGGAGAATTGGAAGTACAAAAAACAAAGATCACAGGTTGAGATAAGAACAATTTATTGGAAACAGCAATGAGATAAGAAAACAAAGGGTAAAAGCAACAATATTATTAACAAAAGTGTACAAAAGAGAGTATGATTTACATGCAAAATGCTTAGCAGTCTGACAAAACATCCTTCCTTCCTTCCCGCCAGTGGCCTGAGGTGGTATCAAATAATATTTGGACCTTGGCCACAGCCCCTCCCATCTATTGCAAAAAATTAACCATGTCCTTGGCCTAAAGCAGGACAGTACTCTTTGGGATAAGCAAATGTACCATGTGCATAGTTCAGTTCTGTGTGTTTAACACTGGTTATTAGCTAAGGCTTAATGAAATACTAAGATGGTGAAAGGCCTTTTGCTCTTGCTGTTTTAGCACAAACTTCTATCCAGGATATTCTTTTTAGATATGCCATGGGAATGCCACAGGCCACCATGTCCTGCAACTTCCATAAATCTATAATAATCAGGATAGCATTGTATACACCACAACATAAAACTAATCAAATAATTATTAGAGGATCTGAAATGCTCAAATGAGCTCAAGCTGGCAAGGAATCCTTAACAATTTCAGTTTTTTGTGGAAATGTAGACAATCCAGTCATTTCTTCTAATTTGAAAATAACAGCTCTTTCTCATGAAGAGGTATCATTTCTGATGATGTCAAAATCTCAGTTTCCAAAAAGCTCTCTGAGGCTCAAGTACTCTCTTTTCCCTAATTCTGGTCATTCTTGGGCACAATCAAGCTGCTCAGGCAGAACATTTCGCACACTCAGTGCTAAGATTGCAAATGTAGTGCTCATACAGAGCATAAGAGGACTTAGTTTGTAGCATTAAAATCTGGCACATCCCATGGGTATGAATTAACTTCTGAAAAAGGAGAAAGACACATTTTCTTTCCGTATTACTCTATCATCTTAGTCCCTTAAAGATGCTGTTGAAAGGAAAATTTAAAGCCTTGATCAAAGATGAAGAAATGTATCCTTAAAATGTATCCTGAAGAAAAGTATCCTTAACAATAAAACAAATATTATACTACTAAATATTTTTCAAGGATGCAGGTGGGTGGGATGGGTCACTGTACAATTTTGTGTATGCATACATATGCATATGTATAAATCTGTATGTGCATATATATAAGTATATATGTGAATTTGTATATATGTGAATTTTAATATGAACTACATAATTTTTTTAATGGGAGCTGACATTAATGGAGATTAGTGAGAACTGGCTTTACAGATATATAAGCTTTAAAAGATTTTTTGAAATGTATATTATGCTAAGCAATAGGCAAAGAGGATAATTCCTTCACTTTAAATAATGCATTACTACCTGCTTTACTTGGCTTGTACCATTATTTTGTTGAAAGAATAGTGACATATCACCTAACTCCTGTTCTTCTGCTTCAGTCTAATGAGTCCAGGCACAATTCATGAATTCAGAGGATAAATGGAGCTCTAAAAAGTTGGGTTTTTTGCACTTGTAAGATTAAATTGAGTTCATGACCTTTTTCCCTTTTAATGTCCAATGTAATTTAAACCCATTTATTGTCTTTCCTATGTATGTTTCCATTTACAGTAGATTTTCTAGAAAAAGGGATATTGTCCTGGGTTCTAAACAACAACATGCATGTGTCTTCTTATGGAGATAGATACACAGTTTAAATGAACTTAATGAACATTCATGGCTGAGATTTCCAAGTCATAATGTGTGAAATCATGTAAACATTTATCTTCACACTAAAGTATCTTACTTCTTAGAAATATCCTTTCCATCCTCTCTTTCCCTTTCTTTTCCATTCCTTTTACCATTGCTTTTCCATTTCCCTTCCTTTGTCACTCTCTCCCTGCTGTTAATTATTATTTTATTTATTCTCCTTTTTTAAAAATGTTATTTCTCTGTCTTGCCAATGCAACCTTTGTTTTGACCATAATATTTGGAAATTGGCACTGAAAATTGCTTGCTATCATTCAGCTTCAATGACTGTGTTGAGGGTAATGGTCAAGACTGATGGAGAAAATAGCTGAAGCATCTCAGCTGAGCTGTTATGATAGGAAGCTTGAGGCATCAAAATAAAGGCTGTCCCACCTAAGGAGATAAAATCCCTTCCTACTTGTCAGGAAGCAATGGGAGAATGTTTATATGTCCATCAGGGATCTTCTAGGTCTGTTTGCAAAGAGGAGTCCCACAGGTTGGACTAATTATAGTCTGGTATATTTTAGGTACAAGATTAATCAGTACTTACAAAATGAATGATGACAATGCAGTATTCCCTAAAGACTGCTGGTGCAACTGCATGATAATTCATTATATGGTAAAAGGATATGGAAGATGTATTTCACTGTAAAAAGATGGGGATATGCTCTTTGTTGACAGAGGTGTTTCTCACATATATGCCATGTTAGCACAAATCTTACAATAGAATCATTAAGGTTGGATAATTACTCTGAGATCGTCAAGTTCCCCCATTACCCAGCACTGCTGTGTTCACCACTAAACACTGTCCCCAAGTGCCATACTCACACATATTTTGAGCACTTCTAGGGATAGTGATTCCACCACTTCCATGGGCAGCTTGTTCCAATGTTTGACAATCTTTTCAGTGAAGAAAACCTCCCCTGGTGCGGCTTGAAGCCATTTCCTCTCTTCCTGTCACTGGTTGCCTGGGAGAAGAGACCAACTCCCTCTTGTTACACCCTCTTTTCAGGGCATTGTGGAGAGCCATAAGGACTCCCCTGAGCCTCCTTTACTCCATTCTAAACTGCTCCAGCTCATTCAGCTGCTCTTCATAGGACTTAAGCTCCAGACCCTTCACCAGCTTTGTTGCCGTTCTCCAGACATGCTCCAGCACCTAAATGTCTTTGTCGCAGTGAGAGGCCCAAAACCCAGCACAGGATTTCAGGCATGGCCTTGCCAGTGCTGAGAGACTTGTTCAGGACCATGTCAGAGCCTTCCTTGATTTATTGCAAAAGAACAAGAAAGCATTTTTCCTCTCACTGAGAATCTTCATCAGATATCCAGGTCTCAATGTACCTGTTGATCTATTGAAAGTACAGGACTAGCAAAGGGCATGACCTCACTGGAGAGGGGGATAGCAAGTGACAAAGCAGAGATTCAAATATGGTGCCACCAAATGCTGCTCTCTACGGCACAGCCCTTGGAAAGCCTCAGCTTTAGCTAGAGTGGACTTGGAGATCTTATACTAAGATATTTTTATGAAGGACAAAATTTCTGGACTCCTGACTGTTGTTAGCTATATTCAAGTCCCAAGTAATGTGAATTTTTCAAAAGCCAAATATAAGCATGTAGTATAACAGAAGTGAAAATCAAAGGTCAGATCATCAGCTATTTTGAATTCTTATTCCATACAAAAGGCATAATAAGTAATCCATAGGAAAATGTGTGGAAACCAGAACCTCCAAATGAGATATTAGGAATTTTGGAGATGTTGATTCCACCAAGTGTTCTTCTAATTAACCTCTAATGAATGTCCAATAAATTTTTAACTTATTTTTTTCACAGTGAAAGAATATCAGAAGGAGGAGAAAACATTATTCTTCAATTTTTGGGCATTGGATAATGCTTTATATAAAATCTCTGTCAGTTTCAGAGATATTTGAATTACCTTCAGGCATTAAAAGACACTGAAACAGTCTTCCTGTTTTTGGACAAACAGTCATGTCACAAAGCCTTGTATAATTGCTCTAATACCTTCCTCTTGTAAAGGAAGGCTTCTTNATGGGGAGGAGGAAGGGGTGGACAGTGATTAGGTTACAGATGAGGGGAAGAGACCATTTTGCTCTCCAGGGGGTGTACTACTAGGGTGCTTCCCACCAGCGAGATGCTGCTGTGCTGGGACCATTTGGTTCCCCAGCAATTCCTGAGGTGGTATTATCCACCACCACACTTATCCCCTTACTGCATATCCTCTTTTATTGGATAAGATCATGAATACATCTTGGAAAGGATGGACTTCAATGTCCCTTAAAAGAAAATAGGGCAAAAGAAGAAAAAGGAAAAAGAAATTGTCACCGAGCTGGATCCTTAGGCAAAATAGCTGTGAGATCTGAAAATTTCCCTCCCTCTCCTGCTTAACTCAAGACAAATTCTTTTTTTTTTTTTTTTTGTGAGGGGTAAATATATCCCTCAAGGACTGTAAATGCTTAACATTAGGTTCTGGACTTTCATCCATGAGCCATGGAAATTCTGCCAGTAAAATCTTGTATGGCATCTCGTTCTGTATCGGCTGTTCCGAATCACAATGGATACATCTGTCCAGCTGGAATAGATGACTTCTGGAGATTGTTTCCAACCTCAACCATTCTATGACATGCCAAAAACCTACAGCTGATTCTGAAAAAGCCCTTCCAGATTGAAGTTCAGATCACTGGTCCACCTTTCCTTATTTTCCTTCCATCTGTGGTTCTGTGGAACCAAGTTCTAAAAAGACACAATTTAGCTAAATTTTAAATCTATAATATTCAAGCTTAACAAAAATATGATTAGACTATATAAATCTCTCATTTTCATTCTCTTGCAATGCAGTACCACAACTACCCCACCCTGAAAGAGAGTGCCACTTCTAGTCCTACCATATAAAGCAGAACAATGAGAGACTATACAGATCCATTACCCAGCTGATCTGTTGAATGTTTAAACTAATTATTAGCAATCTTAGGAGAGAGAGAAAAAAAAGCACCCACACCATGATTCCTCTTGTCTTCACTGGAATGAATTGGAGCAGACAGATTGAATCTACTGCCAAGGTTAAATCCTTTATTTTCAATGACACCAATTATTTTGAGCACAAATGCTTTAATTATCTCAAGCAGGCAATTAATAAGTTGAATTCAAAAAATCAGGCATCACTATGAAACTGTCCAGCATTCAAATTCTTTTCTCCTCAAAGATATAAACCACAAAACCTTTTAAAAAGTTATGTTAGTTTCCATTTTCTCAGCCGAAGAGCCCAAGGATTTCTAACTCTTTCTTTAACCATCATTCAATTTAGTGTCAAAGGAAACATGTTGACAAGAGGGAAATCTGAGTTCTCTTGCTCATAAGAAAACAGTAGGGTAAAGGTAAATTAGCATGCTTGGCAACTCTTTGGATCTATATTACTTAAGAGCTACCCCAATAATATGTTCCCTGCACTTGAAATACACATGTTCAGTGATTTCCCCCATAAGAGCAGAACTTCTGTACATTTCAGTCACCAGGGTCCTACAATACTTGCTAAAGAATTTAAATAATAAGCAGTTCAAGGAAAAAAAAAATAAAGCAAGAGATGAAAGTCAGCTAAATTATGGTTGCTTGTGAAGGAAACATTCTTCTTATTTTTACTGAACTGTCTGTAGTTAAATTTTGTGTTGATGATTGGAACACAGAAGAGCTTAATTTCTACAGCAGAACACTAAACTGGGAAAAAGTGAGTCTCCACTATGAAGATGAACACAATTTTATGTATCAGCCCAAGATTAAAGTAGTGAAAATGTCCTGTGATATATCTACCTAATTGAGTAAAGTAGGATGTGGAAACAGAATATCCTTCCTGACTCTTGAGGTGATCTGCTGCAGTCCTGAGACCGGAAACGGGGTTGCTTTTACATATTAACTTGCTCAACTGCAAAGGTTTCAGATACCATAAAACTATACTGGTCTTTTAAAGTTCAGCCTCAGTAACTACCTTGATAGCCTGAGGAAGAGGTCTCCATAGGTTCACTTTTTCTGATTAAAGACTAAATTCTCTTTATAGGTTCTAATTTATTAGTATTAGAATGCAATATCCAAAATAGTTTCAACCAGGGTTAAATGGGAATTTGAAGCTTACTGCACAGCCCAAAGGCAGTAGGAGTATCTTATTGCTCTATAGGGATCAGAGATTGCATCAACACCTCAAACCAGTGTCTGTACCTCAGAAGTAATTTGTTAGTGCAGTGGGGAGAGCAAGGGGATTTACTGGGATCTGGTGAGAAAAAAAATAAATGCATTTGACCCCATCATCATCTCAGTTACTTATGTGCTAACCTTAGATAGGTCACTTCAGGCTCTCTGAACATGTTGCTCTTCAACCAATTGTTCTTGTTATTGCTGTTTTTCCGGACAGAAAAAAGTTGTAGTCAGTTTGGAACCAATATCTACCTCCTGGTTCAAATAAATTAGTACTCTAATAACACAGAGGAAATATACCCCAAAGGTTTTAAAATAGGAAATGGCAGTGCTATATTAATCAAATATGGATATACTTCAAATTTACAGTGTCACTATTCTGTGCTGTATCCTCTGTGTCTCAGCCATGCATAACACTGTGGCTTATAGTAGGAGATGGGGTAAAAAGTGTAATCATTTATAACACCCATCTCTGTGTGACACTGGGACTTTGGAAAAACCACTTGTAAAAATCACTGAAGTATGTGCATGAACAAATCCCATTTGTAGCAATTATCCTCAAAAACTGGGAATTCGCTTTACACTACTGTACAGTTCAAAGGCAAGAGCAGCATAAACAAAAAGTTTACCTGCCTTTCAAATTATGATCTTTCCAGTGAAAGCAAATAGATTGTATAGAAGTTAATTCATATTTTAACACTGTGCATCTCTCTCACTTGTGATCATTTATTATACAGCAAACTTTTCCTTACTTTTTCTTTGTATTTGACAATTTTGTTTTTTTCTGAGCACAGCTGAAGCACAGGGACCATGATTCATTTGACAGACCAAGTCCAACATTAATTTATGACTGTTTTATCTCAGAGAGGCAACACTTTTGCATCATAAAGTGTCCCTAACTTGTAGATGGCTGTAAGATATTGAGTCCAATATCATGCACACATTCTAATGCAGGGAGCTTTTGTCCTTTCCTTCTACCTGGAATTGGGATGATATCCATCAGTTGACCAGTTTTGGTTCCCCAACCATTATCTTGAGTACCTTTGCTATCTTAAAATCTGTATTTTTCCTTTGGATGGAGAAGCTGTCACAGTAAATAAGGTCATTATAAAATCCCAGAAAATCTGCCTGTTAAAGATTTTGAAAATTCACCTAATCCGTCCATCTGTACCAATGTAGCATCTTTTATATCCATAGCATTCTTGACAGATTTGTAACCTGGTCCTTAAACTTTTCTCATAAAGACCTTCATGGAGAGCATATGTTACTACTGGTCTATATTACCACCATTAGAGTGCTCTTTCTAATACATGTTATGCTTATTTGAAATCCCTTTTCAAATGTAAGATGATTAGTTACTGTATTGCTCATAGGCTTGCATTGCGCTTTGAACAGCACTCAGAACTATTACTCTATGCCTTTCTATTCTGCAGAAGCCTTTTACGGAATTGAACATTACCATCATGGACCCTCTAGGTCTTATCTTTTTTGGAGCTAAGCTGTTAATGGACCTGGCATAAAGCCCTCCAGAGCCTAGCAGAGATGTTTTGGTTCACTACTGAACATTGGACAGCAACAGCTTCTCTTTCAACGAGATTTTCTAGCCATTTCACAGTCACATTACAAAAGTTTCATTCACACTGTATTCGTTTACATTGCCTATGGGAACATTACAAAAGATAGCAAACACATGGTGATGGGGAAGTAGAAAGAGTTAAAAAAGTTTCACCTACCCATTCTTCACCAAGAACACTGGTAAGTTCATAGTACATTTTTTTTCAATTATTATTCTGCTCAAGCTCTTCTTCAAGGCAAAGAGAATTTGTTCAATTTAAAAAATAATATCTACCTCTTCTATTCCTACTATAGACTAAAATTGTCAGGAGAGGTTCCTAAGCTTTGTTTTCTCCATCTAACTGTGTGAGTACTTGTAGGATCATTATCTTGGATATAAGTTAAACTATTCTGACAGACAAATGTATAATAAAGCACATGCTGCTTGCTTGTTTTGCTATGTAGAATAATTTGCAAGAAAAATTCCATCATTTGTTTTAATGTGCAACTATGTCATCTTCAATTTCTCTGGCAGTTTTTACATTGCTGCCTTCAGTTGTCCTGTGAGATAATGACTAAGATAACACACATACAGAGAACACCATAATGTAAAAATACCTCCTGAAAGCCTAAAAGGAACTACAGAAAAAATCTAGCTAGAGGGCTTTGCAGGGTGGTATCTACCCACTGTTCAAGAAAAGAATAAGCATAGGAGGTAGAGCTAGATACCTTGAAGCCCCATAATTTATTATGATGCAATCATGTGCATCCTATTAGATGGAATTTATTATTCTTAGTATTTACTGCATCTTAGTTAATGTCGTTAAATTTGCACCATCCCACTCAACCCAAACATCAACATCTGTTAATAACTCACTTCTGGCTTTTTTCTGGAAGTTTGAAAACAAGTAATGAGAAGATGAGAGAGACTAGAAATAAGCAGCGCATGTATATTTGCCTCTGTGTTCATAGAGCAGGTTATTAAATAACTGAAGTGTCTCATAAGCCACAACACTTGAAGTGACACCTTGCATTGAAGCTGGCTACACTAAGCCATCCATTATCTCAGGAGAAAATTGGAGGTTTTGCAGCATCATTTGATTTAGATATACATAATGTAACCATCAGTCTCTACAATAATCAGATTTCTCAAGTGTACTCCAACACTTACAATGACAACTTACCAAGATTTTTCTCAAAAGGCTTGAATAAGAACAAGCTCTTGTTAACACCATGGGTCTTGACAACTCAAAACCTCTGCTTTCTTGAATTGACTGCTCCTGCTAGAAACAAAATCAGAAAGGCTGAATGGTTAGTTCCCTGCTTTCTGACTTGAGGTACAACTGTTTGAGCATCTTTCACTGAACAAAAAAAAGACCAAAAAATGTATATTTTGTCTTTATTACAAGTATGTATGTTGACTTTATTACAAATATATATATTGTCATTATTAGAATATTGTCCATAATTTACAAAACAATTTTTCTACTTCTCTCTCTCTCTCTCTTTTGATTTTCAGTAATATTGACTTCAGGTTACTAATCTAGAGTTTATCCTTTGTCACTAAATTAAGGGCTTGTGCTCTCTCACTAAAATAATCTATGCCAGACTATGTTTAACAGTATTGACCTGTATATGTATCAGGTTAGAATTTTACCCTCTTGTTCAAAGATATTCTGTGCACATATCTCACTACCAGTAACCATTATCTTAAGGACAGTTTTGGCAGCTATTAATTTAGAAGGTGTAAGTGTCCTAACCATCATGAAATGACAAATTGTAGACTTCTGGCTATGACAAGTTCATCTGCTTTTTTTTTGAACTGTGAATATGTATTCCACATGTGATTTAAATAGCTCCAGCTAGAAAAGTCAGAAAACCATCTATTTGAAAACTAGTCAGCCTTATTCCCATATTTTTGCTTCTGTCACTTAGTATTCCACATCTGCTCAATTTTCTAGAGTTGTTCTGGGATGAAAGCAATGATCATTGATTTTTTTAGAGTCAGTTTCTTGACGGTACTGACCATACTGTCATGTTTTTCTCCTACACTTGACAAATGTTCATTTGACATGTGCTACTCTCCTAATAACCCTACTGAAGTCTCCAAAGTGGAGTTTCTTGTACTTTTCTGGTAAAATGATCGTTGTTTTCCATGAAAAAAATTCCTCATAAAACGTAATTATTTTTTAATTGCTAAAGAAAGTCTGGTGACTGTTTGGTATGCCCCTAGGGCAGCTTGATCATTTCACAACACTGAAAAAGGAACTGGTGCATTGGAGCACCTGTCTTAGGTGTAGCAATGAATTGGACATTGGTTTAAAGTCTGCAGAGCCTTTCTGAAATTTCAGCTTCTTCAATCTACTGTAGTGTTCCTGCTTTAGTTGCACTCTGAGGCTGTCTAGACAGAATATCAGCAACCCCAGCACCTTGCTGTGCACATGCTCTGCCTGCAGATCATACTACATCCTGCACAGAAGTTGTCTCTGACATCCCACCAGCACAACATCGATGCCTTTGCTATTTATCAAGCATGAGAGTCCTTTACATTGCGTATAAAGTTGCAGCAATCTAATATGCACATATATTTTTATAGTTTTTTTCTTAGCCACTGTCAGCAAGTCATTCTTTCTGAATAGGAGTATGCAAAGTCACAGCATCAGTTAATGTGTCAGCAGTGTATGCAACAGCATTGGAGAACCATAAATCCTGTACCTGCATTCTGCAAAGTAAATATAGTGCATGATTTATTATGTCTGATTCCCAATTCTTTCTCCCTCACTTCAGAGCCACTATGCCTGACTCTGCATGCCTAGCTTCTTAATTCTAAATTTCTAACAGTCATGCTTCATTCTAAAAGTTGATAGAAGAATTTCTGTATTTAGGGCAAAAACGTGAGGTTCAGAATGGTATGGTAAATCTACATTTTATCACAGTCTTAAGCTATGCTTGCTATTACCAGTCACAGCATCTTTAAAAGAATGCAAAACCCAAACCCTGTAATTTCTTAATTTTAGGCAATAGCAATTAAAAAAAACAAACCAACAAACAAAAAAAGATCTTAAACGGGGGTTTGTTTCTTTTTTTGGTCAGACCTTTACTTGTGACCATAAACCAAGAATACCTCAATAATACTATAACTTAATTCATGTTGACTTAGGAAATTCCTTTCCTCATCAGCCCTTCACAAAATCAATACATTTACTACATTTATCAAACAGAAATTCCCTACTAATTTTTGAAGTATTTAGTCTTTTCTGACTACTTCCAAGCAACAAATAACACATCAGGTGAATGTGTGATCATACTCAGTTACCATTTCTTAATTATTTTTTTTAATACTTACATTTTAGATGTTGCACACATATAGCTGGACTTCTGCATTTCGATGAAAATAAGTGGTGTTTTAGAAAAAAGGGTGTTTTTTCTTCCTCTGTTTTCTCCTGACTCTGTCTGAGTTTCATAACTGACAAGTGATTAAATGCAAATAAAAAAATGTTTTTGAAAGAATGCGTTTTACTGTGTGCTCTTTTATCTTTTTGATGGATAACAAGTTAATATAATTGCATAATTCAAAGTTTTCTTGCTAGCACAATTAAAGCACCAGTTACTCAACAGAAATTTTCACAGGAATGTTGCTATACTAGAGGCATTTTGGGGATTGGGTTTGTTTTGTTTTGTGTTGTTTTGTTTTGTTTTAAACGAATATTCACAGAGACTGAGCATTTTTCCTATTAGAAAAGCATACCAAAACATCATCACCTAGTAATAAAAGCAAGGAGTACTTGTTGCTTGTTTGTGACATGGATTCTGTTATCCATTCATCTCTGATGTGTCTCATTTTGATTCTGCTTTGGGTTGATGACATAAACCAAGCACAGATTCTTTCACAACCAAAAGATGGGTGAGAAAAACTCTTCAAGTCACTTAGGATGATATTCATCTCACTTAACTTCAGACATCTACATCCAAGTTAATCACTGTATACTCCCTTTATAGCTGTGGAGAGAAATAAGCAGTTTTAGGATGCAATTCATCTGCCCTATTCCAGATAGCTGCTTTAGAATAGAATTAATCACCCTTTCATGCTGTCTTCTTTTCACCATTGACTGTAAAGGTAGTCCACACTGACTAGATCAGATATAAATGTCTGCCTTGTAGACATTTATGTTTGATGAGGTAAATCTTGCCATCGTGGAGAACTGTGGTACACAAGCTGAGGAAAACTGTGGTAAAATGTCCCTGCATATTTGTGGTAATAGTAAGTTTGGCTTTATTTCTCAGCCTTTCTCAGTCTGCCCTTCTGGAAATAGTAGTTCTGACTCAATGTGAGTATCTGTAATAAGTTATTGTGATGACTACTCACCAGGTAATGTCATAAATGAATTTTAATTCTGCTACACATATGTTTATAAATGCAACTTCTCAGGTGGAAACCCCAGATGACAATCAAGAAGGGTTTTGCTAACTATACCCCACCTCATCTAAACTGAGCTCCTGGTCAATACTGGCAGGTGCTGGGATGCTGTGCCTGGCCATTCTGGCAGAGAAACAGAGATGGGAGAGTATTCAGTTCAGTGGGAACCTGAAGATTGCAATATTTCCCTCACGTTGTTAGTTTTCCGCTGACCAGGCACTGGGAAACTGCTAGAACTTCAAGGCAGCAGTGTGTTGATAAGGCTATAAAAGCAAATCAAAGCTAATAGATTGCTCCTCTTGTTTTGAAATACTATCACATGCATCCATGGCTCTGATTTTGCATAAAAAGATGAAGGAGCTGTGTTTCTTAATTAAGTAAAGGAGGAAAAAAAAGAATTAGCCAATATAATTTGCATGAACAACATTCTCTACATAACAATTTCAGTATAAGTCCATTAATTTTTGGTTGAATGAGTCATAGATTGCTGTCACCCGTTGCATACAAACAAAAAATTTAATGTTTTCCAATCAAAAGCTTGGTCTTAAACCATACAGCACTGGGACTTAGATGAGAAAAGTGAAGAGAGAAAGGGACTTCTAAATCACAAGATGCATATATTTTGTTAGCAAAGGTTCTGCTTCAGCGCCCCACATGCCACTGAACCAGTATAATACACAAGCAACAAACTCCAGCAGAAAACTCAAATGCTGGATGAACTGAATGGATGCCTTCTGAAGGTATCTTTAAATGCTGCTATACATAGAAAGACATAGCATGGGACCCTCTACCATCCTGCCCAGTATGGTATATGGAATATACCATAGCTTCTATTTTTTGGTGTAAACTTGCTTTTTTTTCCTCCTTGAAACCTGTACATAACTGAATGTACAGTTTACAAGGAAAAGAAGCATATGCCTACAGAACAAGAAGGCCTCACACTCGAGTTTTATGATGCAAATACAGCTTCTTCTTTTCCTACTGACCCTTTCCAGACTCTACAAGTTCCTGTTGAACGAAATAAATGTCCCAATTAAGTGTGAGGAATCCAAATTTTGCAGGTGGCAACTGTAGTTAGAGGAGGTACCTCTGGTTTCAAATACTTCTGATGGGTCTCCAGCCCCCTCTTTTCTCTTTGTAAGAAAGGAGCACTGATTCTTGAATCTGGCAACTCACATCAGCAAAGTTCTGTGGGCTCCCAGCACCATTCAGAGGGAAGCAGGTGTCAGCAATGTTGGAACATAGGAAGAGTTGCTATCTCATAGCCTCTTAGACATTGACATTTTGATTGGGAAGAGTTTTGCTGTGAGTCAATTTTTCAGTTACCAACACTCTGCCAGCGTAGAGCTTTTGAAAAATATCTCCTTCATCCTCCTATTGGCCATAAAAATGTCCTTCTTTTGAAAATGTGATGCCTGAGCAGTAATACACATGGGAGCATGGCAGCTTTTGAGGGAAGGGATCAAGTTTTCTATAATGTTTAGACTGGGAGAACCACAAATAAGATAGAAAAATTTTATTA
The DNA here is from genome assembly GCA_013397955.1 of Grantiella picta. Classification (NCBI taxonomy): domain Eukaryota; kingdom Metazoa; phylum Chordata; class Aves; order Passeriformes; family Meliphagidae; genus Grantiella; species Grantiella picta. The sequence continues at coordinate 457,585 of VZRM01008560.1, read as the reverse complement.
ATATCTGGCTTCTACTTTTTTTTGGAGCAGATAGTCAGGAAGTGTTAGAGCCTATTACATAGTCTATCACATGTATAATCCATTTTTTTCATAGAAGGATCTAATGGTAGGCTGGAAAATCTTCACACAATGGTGTTCTAAGGCTGCACAATTACAGTGTTACCCAAGGGGCCAGAATTGCTCCACTTTATCCCAAGAAATGCATAAAAATACTTTAAAAAAAATCCACAAAACATCTAATTGGTAATACCTCAGAGACCTAAGTGGATTCATAGGTAAATCTATTTTATCCTGCATCATGAAAATAAATATTACTTGTATTATGTTTTCATTAAGGCACACAATTAAGTTAGGCACAGAAATGAGCCAGATTCTTGATCTCACTCTTTGTGCTGCTTTAGTATCATAAATGGGCTATAAAGTCAATTTAACAAAGCAGATGAAGATTCTCTTGAGGAGAGGGAATATGAAATGGAAATATGCCATTTCTTTTGCAATACTGATTGGATTATAGCGGCATGGTTCAGAATGCTGCTGTGTTACAGGGAGCTCTTAGAACATAATAGTCCTTTGGAATTAGCCTCACGAAATTAGGTCTGGAATCAGCCCCAGGACTGCTACACAATACTAGGTCCTTTATGTCTTACCACCTGTGTCCACTATATACGGACGCAGCTGAGAAGCTGAACCAATGTATTTAACTTCTATTTACACCACAGCATAATAAAAAAGCCAACAGTCGGCATGATATGATAATCAGACACTCCTTGGTTATGTCTGAGCTGTATGTAGACATCCAGTTTGGCTGCACATCTCCCAGTAACATACAGATAAGATACTCATTTGGGAGATACACGTTTTTCCATTGCCAGGTTGATTTTCTCACTGCTTTTATTCCTTCACCAAGGCAGCCTTTACCGGTCTGAGTTACTATGAAGAGTAATTTATTCTACATCTGACTCAATCAGGCTTTTGATCTTTGTGTGACTGCAAGTATACAAGATGTGGGCAATTACAAGGGTTCGTCGAAATTTGCATTTGGGGAAAGAAATGCAGATTGTAACTGTTTCTAATGTTTTCCACGGCTTATGTGACAAGCCCCTCAGGAAACAGTGTTTTGGATGCTAACTCTCTTGTTACCATATTAATTGCCTTTGTCATGACAGTTTTGGCATCTGAAAATGGCTGGGAACATGCTGAGCTCCTCAAGAGACCAATCAAGGGCAGAGGAAATTGCTTTATTGGTTCCCAAAGCAGCCTGTGCTAAAGGTGCTGCTATTCAAGCATGGTTTTGAGTCTCCTAGCTTGAATGAGGAGCCAAAGACACTTCAGGCTAAAGAAAACAGAGCTTTCATTTAGAACGGTGAAGAGGAAACTGAGAAGTTTATTTCTCTGCCAGCATGACTTCTGCAGTTAGCTTTTGTGTGCAAATCTGTGTGCCACAGTACAGAGGTGGGCCCAGGAACCAAGGTTGCTAGAATACAGCGAGGCCATGGGCTTTCCAGGGGGTGATCCTAAACAGCTTTTAGTTTTAAATGAACTTCACCTAAGCCTGCTGAAGCACATGTTTTCAATGAAAATTTTCCCTGTGATCAAAGAATGTGCTGTCACAGGGACAGGCTGCAAACTGGAGGAAAGGGATCAAGGGAAAAATACCAGGGGATTAATAATTATGAATGTTAAGTAATGCTGTATTTCTAATGTAATGATAACTAAGAGATGTTAATTTCTGATTAATTTTTCTTTCTTTGAGAAGATTGGCAAACAGCTGTTATGCTGTAGATGAGAGACTGTAGGTGGTAAAGGGATGGGTCAGGGGCACAGGTGGTGGGGCAGAGAGAAGAGATGGAAAGAAAAATAACATAGGGAGAGGAAGATCACAAGCACATTTAAGAAGCCAAAGGAGAAGCCACAAAGAAAAGAAAGGGGGGAAAAGCCATGATTCCACTAATTACTTCAGTTTATGCCCAGAAAACTCAGATTCAGTAAAAAATTTGTGATGCAGCAGAATGATGTCTATAATGTTAAATAAGGGTAGAGAATCCTTTTCAGCATGAACAGAAGATACAGAGAAAGTGTGCAGCCTGACCCTATTAACTTTCCTGTGTCTCAAACAGAAGGCATATTTTGCTGAGACATGCAAAATAATTTTTTGACACTTAGTCAAACTAGTGAAATGTTAATGTTGTAGGACCAGAATACTAAGCTTATTACAGACAGTTTCAGTGAAGAAGAGGCAAAAAGTTAAAAAGAGAGAGAGTAAAAAGAGAGTGAAAGAGGTCAACCTTGAATACTAGTTTGGTGTAGGCAGAAAGTGGGGGAAGAAACAGAAATAAGCAGTTTTGTTTGATTTTTCTTTTTGTTTGTTTCTTCCTGTTAAATAAACACAAACAATTCTTGGTCCTTAGGCTGGTGGTTTTCATTTTCCTTTATTTTTTTTCCCAATTTCTATTTTTGTCCTATTTCAATTCTACAAGTGGGTGGGAAAAGGGTATTGAGAGGGCCATGCCCCTGTCCCCTTGCATTGCACAAGCCACCACAGCAGACTCTGCTATGAGAGTCCGTATCCCTTGTGGCTTGCTTATCTCCCCACACAGCACTCACTCATGCTACAGCTCATGAATCTTTGCATATATACTCCAGAGATCACATAATACATCTTTTATGCCTTGAAGCCCTTAACAGAAGCTATAAGTGCTTCCATAATATGGACAGGTGTTAGAGTAGCACAGAACTCTGCAGAAATACAATGGGGAGCACCGTGCCTCTGGAAAGATAACACAATATTTTAGTAAGCAACAAAATGGTAACTTTAATGGTAAAACCGAGCCCTAGCAAGAAAACAAAATGAATGAAGCAAGGACTTATGCAGGACACTTCCTTTCCCCTTCTTCCCTTTATTTAAATGATATATTTTTTCATCAAAACAGTTGTGAGTCAGGGAGAAGCATCACAATCAGTAGGATCTAAATGAGAGCACCAGGACGTCATGACAGATTTTGAATGGCATCACATCTATTATTCATTACTTACTCACATTCAAGTATATAGTTAAGGGAAGAGACTTGACAGGCAAGACATGTACGCAAATTGCCCATCAGATTATATAATCTACTACTGAAGGAACATTTTCAAAGGCCCAAAATATGATGGAGAACATAATATCCCTGCATGTGAAGCACATAATTGTCCAAGATGAATGCTCTGAACTTTACAGCCCTTTTCATCTGCAAATTTCAAGAAATCATGAGAACTCCTATAATGCTATATGATTTTTTTAAAACAGAAGATACTCCTCCAGAAAATATCCCAGCAGTGGCGAAACTTGCCTGGGGGCAATATCCAAGGATTTGTCAGGAGAACAGTTTAGGTATAAACCTAGTTCTAACTACTCGTAGAATACCATGCTACCAAGACACCAGTGTTTCTGCCGTTTCTGCAGGGATCTCAAATTGCATCTCTCCTACGCAGTTCAACTGATAAATTTCATTGCATTTTCTAACACTGCTAGCAGAACGCATTTTCCTTCTTTTTTCCAACCAAAAAGTAAATTAAACAAGATATTTTGCCTTGAACAGACATTCTCGGATAAATATAAAATATCTGAAGTCCTTGTTGTTTGCTACAGCACACAAGAAAATAGTTTCTTACAGCTATAAGGAAACTAGTAGAAGAAACAGTTCTTTGTCATCTATGGCTTGGCTCCTACTCGAGCTCAGTAAATATATAGTTTGCTTCTTCCTCTACCTAAGAAATTAAAAATGGCTTCCAAATTTTTCACCTGTATTTCTTTTTTGCCTGTCAGAGAGATCATTGCTCAGATGGGACTAAGTCTTCTTCCTCTCTACTTTCTAGTTTCATTGCTACACAGCCTACGGGAATTTCTACATAATATATGACAACGGTAAAAAGCACAGAGGAAAATATATTTATTTTTCTTTCCTTTTGGGGCTGACTCAACTGCCTCCCCGCATTATTTAGGTGCACAGAACAATAATATCAAGGATAGGACAACAATCTTTTTAGTACCCTACCAAGTTTCCATGGGCTCCCAGTTAGTGATCTTCTGTCTTATGTACATTTATCTTATGTATTTCTGTAACACAAATAATAATGAGAAAACCAACATCATCATAGAGAGAAGGAGCTGTGGCGTCTTTTGATTTATCTTTTATTTTTTAAATTTAATTAAATTATTTCTATGGTACCACGAGGAAATGAGAAATATACTCTGACAAATTTAACTGGAAGAAATTATTCAATATTTAGTAGTACAGTACATGCTGCACCTGGTGTGACAGAACTGAATGCATGAATCCATACCCAGATTTCTGAAGGAAGGATGACCAGTCTATGATAGGATTCATGATGCATCTAGGAAGAAAGATGGACTTCACAAGACATTAGCTTATGCATGTGAGACAGGGCCCAGTGTATCACTTAGTGTAGCTCAGCACAGAACTATGCATTCAAAGCATACTAGTGGAACTTGAACAAGGATTGGTGGGGTAAAGTTAATTCATTCCAGGAATTGGTAAGGGCAAGAGAAGCATCTCTTTTATACCACTTTTCAAATTATTTCTGAGTCACATCTCACACCAGGGATGCAACTCTACGCTGCCTGATTTGCCTCCCTATCAGTGATCAGAACAAGAATATTTTGACTTTAAATAGTTTTACAAAGTTGGGAAATATGAAATATTCAATGTCATTTAATGAAGCCAAACCCAAAAAATTTAAAAGCAGATTACAAACAAAACGAGGGTTTCAGGCTGAAATAAGTATTTGTTTCCAATAGGATCCACTTTTTAATCCCATTCATAATCTTCGACATGCTTAATTTAACAGCCTTATAAAAACTAAACTGAGAGCAATATTTAGAAATTATCAATTAATATTTTGCATTTTCATACAATTAAAAATATTTTGGAAAAAACACGTAGAACAAATGAAAATAAATTCTATTAAGAAAATCTCTGGTCTGTCTTTCTTCCACAGGGTGTGATTCTTTAGATGTCCTGCACTGGGCCAGGAGCTGGCCTCGATGAACATGATGGGTCCCTTCCAAATCAGTATATTCTCTGATTCTGTGATTCTGTGATTCCATGATTCTATGATGCTGAGTTGCTTTCACTGCTATGCTAGCTCAGATCTTCCTATATATGTTTATTTGTATTTGTATATAAACAACCTTATTTCTGAACTAATTTTACCACTATTAAATCTTTGCATGGATTTAATTCTTTAATGCTTACTAATCTTTCACACAGTCTTAAAAATTAACCTGAGCAAAAACTGTAAAAAAACACTGAAAATATAATTTTATACAACCCATAAATTCCACACTGTTGGCATGATTTAGAGTATCTTTAGGATATAGTTTCTTCAGAGGTGAAACTTTTGTTTAAAAATATCATACATGTTTTGTTAAGGGACCATGCTTCCAAATATTTGTTATGTAATATTGATTTGATGGGTCACTGACTAAAATAGCTGCTAAGAGTTAGTTTTAAGGAGATTCACTCTTAAGATGGACCTTGCCCTACTTGAACAATTTGTCAGGTAACCCTATAATAGAGAAATTTGATTTTTCACAGCAAACACAAGACATTCTCCAAATAGTGCTATAACACCTAAAATTAAATATCTTTACAAGACTAGAGACTTAAACCCTCTTCATTTAAATATTGTCAGTCACACATGAATCAAGATTTATTCCACAGAAACTCATGTTCCGAAGTCTTCATACAGCAGTCTAGGAAATGCATCCAAGGAAAAGACCCGCTGCATCTAACATTATCTTTTCTGAAGCTGAGTGAGCAGCACCATATGTAGCCAGTGAAGGAAATAAGTAGGCACTCACAGAGGAAATTTCATGCTATCCTGAAATAGCTGTCCAAAACTTGTAGGATGAATCACTCTGTCGCACTCACTCTTTCTCAGCTGTAGACTTGAGCTTTAATGACTACTTTAGTCTTGATATCTAACTTTTAGGCAAGGAAAATTAGATGAAACACTGCCTTCACCATGAAGAGGAAGAATATTTTTGTAGGGGTTTCATAGAGAAATTGAGGGACAAAGAGAGAGAGCAGTCTGTAAATTAAAAAATATTTTAGAAATGCAGTGTTTTTTGAAACATCAAGAAGAGTCAAAAGTAGAAAGCCAGCATTATCTGGAGCATATAACTAAAACAGGAAGGATTTGTGGCATTTGCTGGGTTTTATAAATGCTAGTGGAAGTGCCTGATGAACTTTCTCATGTGTTGTGCAATCTACCACAGAATACAGTATGAATAATACTTGGCAAAATCTGCCACAGATTTTCATTAGCACCAGCTCAGAGAATATTTGAAACACTACATTTATATTTAGAAAATATACGTAAAAATTACACCCCACCCTCCCTCAAGTCCTAAAATCACATGCAATGCATGATTTTAAATGTCTATAAAAGGGGTAAATCAGGCACTGCTGTGTGTTGCTTTCCAATTAGACTGGAGAATGTCAGAAACATTAAAAGGCACTGTAGAAGCAGCCTCAGCTACGCCATCCATTCTGTGTGTCTGTTGAAGAAAACAATGTGCTGTATCCAAGAGCACTTTGTCCCAAGGTGACTAATGCTGCTGCTGTAGTGTATTTTGAGGAGCGCATGTTAAGCATGAAGAATCAGGATACTCAGCAAGAAGCACAGTAGAAATCAGAGAAGTATATTCTAACCATGGGGAAGAGACAGGAGAGATTAATAGGATACAAGAGGTGAATTCTTCACTTTTGTCTCAGGAAGAGAGATAGGCACATAACAGGTGTGCATTGTGCTAGTGGTTTACTCTGTTCATTAAAAAAAAAAAAATATGGTTTGGGGTGCTGAAATACCCACTCTTCAGATGCAGAAAGTACAGAAAGAAAACCCCATGAATTTAGGTAGTGAATTTAAGTTCTGCAGGTCATTTTTGCTGTGTTCCACTGTGTACTTTGCTTTGCTGCTGTATTTTACCTGGAGTTGCAACATAGCAGCAGCAGCAGTTAACTCAAAGGAAAACTTTTCACAGTAGACAACAGCAGATTAGAGAAATAAGGGTTGGCACAGACCTCTGGAGGTCATCTAGTCCAACGCCCCCTTCATAGTAGGACTGTTGCTGTGACAGCCAAGTAGGTCAGTGTTTGACTGAACTGGCCAAGTCTTGCATAACCACAAGGATGGTGAAAGCACAGTTTCACTGAGCAATCTTTCCTTGTGCTCCCCAACCCTCCAAGGGTGGAGCTTTTCCAAACTTTCAGTCTGACCCTTCCAAGCCATGACTCGTGTCCATTGTTTTACAATCATCATTATTCACCCCACACCTTGTTCTTCCTTCTGTCACTCCAGCATGATGTATCTTGTGCAAGAGCTCCATGTAATCTCTTAGTGTTCCATCTGTAGAAGGACTCAGTAATCCTATCACTCGTGCAGCTGCTGTTGGCTTAAATAGAGACATCCAACTACACCTGAATTATTTAGGAGATACAACAACAGAAAATTAATTTTCACAGTTCACAGCTGTTGACTCATGAGAAACTGATTTTATTACCTAATCTGGTTGGGACGATAGGTACCACGACTGCATAACAGCAGACAAACTTCTAGACTTCCTCATGGCACCTTATAAATGAGAGTGTACACAAAATTCTTCTGTTGTGCCTTTAAAATATACTGCTGGTTCTCTTCATCACAAGCATGGCTTTGCCCTGTGGGCTTTTGTTTTATTGCTCATTTGTTTCCTTTTCAGTCTCCTCATTTGTTTTCCTGGCTTTAGATCTTATCCTGCTCATTTGTCTAAGCAAAATTGTCCTTGACTGTTTCTCTTTCCTCACCCCCCACCTACTCCAGTGAATTCCATTTACCATTGCTCTATCCCTTTGGTCACTTTGCACCATGGCATCTGTGCAATATTGCAGTATTCATTAATAACTTCCCTGACTACTTTAGCAGTGGAAGAAGATTGTTAAAGAGTCTTTGAGGAGCAGTTTAGAAAAACGCCCATCTGCATTTTGATAAAATAATGAACAGATTTTCCTTGACTCAGGTAATAAACAATAGTTAATAAAAATTAAATGGAAGCAATTGTCAGCAGTCACAAGTTACTCTGAAATGTGTTTGTCTTTATACTGTAGTGAATTCTAGCATGCCTCTTATTAATGATGTTCAATGTGTTTGCTCACCTGAAGACATAACAGTCCATGTAGTTATCACCACTGCCATCTTGAAAAAATTAAGTGCTAATTGTAATACCTAAATCAGAATCATAGCCCTATTCAGCTATACAAATAAACATTTTGGAGGTAAAAAATGATAGAGATATGGTATTATATTGTTGTCCGTTTTGTCAAATATTTCTTCCTCTCCAAGGTTTGGTATGCACTGTCCAGAAATGAAATGAGCACACCGATGATCTCCTGAGAAGTCTGCTAAAGCAGACTTCGTAGCAGATTCACTAACTCAGACATAAGGTCAATGCCCAGTCCTTACAATTGATCCAGTAAAAACCTGTGTGTTGGGAATTTGCATGTTCTCAAATAAATGCATCACAGAAGTCTTCAGTTAGACAGCCATAGACAAAGAGACAGTCTTTGACACTGATGAAAGTTACACTTGGAAACCTCCTGATCTTTTTGTCACACTCAAACTCACTCATGAAGGTGTATGACACACCGAGTGTGTAAACTGGCTGGTTTTCAGCGTCATCTCAGATTTTTACTCACATTTCTTTTGCTTTTCCCCTTCCTTTCTTCCTTCCAGCACTACACTTGGAGTTTCACCCTAGAGAAATGCAGGCAAATGTATGCATTGCCATTAACCCCATGACTTGGCCATTTAGAGGACCAGAAAAAACATATAGCAGTGGAAATTTATCTAGCTCGGTACCTTAGAGTCACCCTAGCAGGAGTGATAAGCTGCCTCCTCTCTTGGGGGGGGGCACTTTATATATATCCATGACAGACTGGCATCACTATCACAGATGTCCCATGTTGTCAGAATACTGCATTCAAGAATACAGAAAACAGAAGATGCTCTTGATTAAAGGCTATAATCTGACTGTCTCTTCCTAAGATTTGTTTTCTGTCATCTGGGGAAGACCATTATTACTTTGACACTTGTGCCCTTGTCTCTGACTATTTTCTTTCTGTGAAATCCTCAGTGGCGGTCTACCCTGCACTCTCCTCCTCTCTCTTTCTCAAGAATCTTTTCAACCCTTTGCAATGTTGATCTAAACCAATATATCAGGCTATGTTATCCACTTACGTACTCTTGTTCCTGGACAGGTAGCATTCAGGCCTTACTTTTAACTTTCCATCATGAAGTGAAACAGATACCTTTCAGATGCCTTTTAGTTGCTGTCTGATTTACCCGCATGGAATGGACACTAAGTCTCTCTTTCCTAAATGAAGTCAAGACAAACAGGAACTGACAGATTCCTTGCTCACAATTTCTGTGCTGAACTTCTGACATGGCCAAGGTTCCTCTCTGAGGAACATGCTGCCTGCTGCTTTCCATATGTATTTCTGTCTCAGCCACAGATCAATCCAATCAGTACCTGTATCTCTGAAACTGCAGGGAAAGCTTTTGGACTCTCAGGCCTTTCTTTAAATTGGGTCATGTTTACATTGTTTCAACTATATTACTCCAAAAATAAAGGTAAATACTGCTTGCATTTAGAGCTTATCTATACGTGGAAATACTGAGAAATAACTACTCAGTAATAACTCAGAAATGCATGACTAGCATATAAATGCTTTCTTATTTCAGACCTGAGAAAGTATTACACAATAAAAAGAAAAAGATATGCTTTAAAGTGTGTTCCCAGTAAGCTGTTGTAGAATGCCTATTCCTGCATATGTTAACATTTTCTGGTGGTTTCTGGATTATGCACATAGAGGTGGACACATCCCACATTACTACACATACTAGTTGTGTTATTTTTGGCTGAAACAATCGAAACAAGGAAAATACCTTCAATAAGCAATTCCCATTTTGGAAGACAATGTTCTTTCCAGATTTGCACGAGAAGACCTGGGGCTATTGCTGACCCCTAGAAGAACAAGAGCCAAAAAATGTGCCCATGAAGCAAAGAAGACTGATGACATCCTGGGCTGCTTTTGGAGGACGATTGCCAGCAGGTTGCAGTTGGTGATCCTTGCTCTCTCCTCAGCACTGGTAAGGTCACACATGAGGTTCTGTGTCCAGCTCTGTGCTCCTTCGTAAAAGAGACACAGACATACTGCACAGAGTCCAGTAAATGGCCACAAATATGATTACAGCACTGGAGCCACTATCCTGTGAGAAAAGGCTGAGAGAGCTGGGATTGTTTAGCCTGCAGAAAAGAGGGCTTGGAGGGACCTTTCTAATGTACATAAATACATGAAGAGAGGGTACATAGTCTGGGACAGGCTTTTTCAGTAACAGGACCAGGCATAATGGGATCAGATTGAGACATGGGGGGAGCCATCTGAACATCAGGAAACACTTTCTTCTTTCCCCTTCCTTGGAAATGTCCAAAAACCATCTGACCTCAGTCCCAGGCAACCTGCTCTATATAGGTTGCCTGCTTGAGCAGAGGTGTTGGACCAAATGACTTCCAGAGAACTCTTTCAACCCTAACCATTCTCTCATTCTGTGATTCTGTTCCTAAAAGCTACACACAATGATGAATATGAGCACTAATCTGAAAATAATAAGGCTTTTGTAAATTTGACTCACTGGCTTTCAAAATTTTTTAATGAGAGTATTAAAAATATTATATATACATGCATGTGCATTGTATTCCTCTATATATCTCTATACCTTTATTAATATCCATAACTCTATATGTGAGAGATAACAAAAAAGCAACAATCATTTAAAAGATATGTTATAGTGTATTTCATGTGACAAATACTCTGAAAAACACAAAATCACTGCAAATCACAAAAATCCACTGGCTGACAAACAAAAATCAGAATACACTTTCCTAGTGTATACACACAGATCAAAATAGAACGATCATCATTTAGAAAACAGAAAAATGTGAGTATACATCAGTGGCCTTAATTGAAAAATACTCGTCAAAATGTTTGTCACTTCGCATAAGCTAACATGGAGGAAGTAGCTGACAGCACCTAAGTGAGAAAAATATGAATGTTAGGAAACAGTAAAAGTAACAGTATCTGATAAAATAATTACTGGCTTGCACTTTTTTAACATTCTGATTAAGAGATAGGAGGACATACGTTGTCTTTTTTTTTTTTTTAAGACTAGCAATCATTAGAGATGATTCTATATTGCATATAAATTGGGGAGACTGTACCTTTGGTGTGTGTGTGTATATGTATATATAACAACCCTCAACAGTCTTACCAGAGTGAAATTATACCCCTGATATTGAACTTTAATAACAACAGTAAAGAAGTGAAACGGTAATAATTTATGCTTTGAGGAAAGGCAGAGCATTTTGTCATTAAAAAAATATGGATTAAAAAAACATGGATTGTACATGGTGGAAATTCAATGGGAGTGAGTGGGAGACTCAACTTTATGGTGAGGTCTCGGTTACACCATAGAAACTATCCTAAAGCCCAACAGTAGCAGTTTACAGTCAGTCTACTCTTTTACAGACAGGTAGGTATAAAATGAAAGCAACCATTAAAAAAGCCAGGGTAATCTATGGTGTGACTATAACATATTTCATTCGAAGAACTAGGGTTTTATTTAATAGATACTTTTTTTAAGCTTTTTTTTGGTCCTAAAATGCTACTTCTAAAAATAAAACCATGTGTGAAAATACTTCCGTCAGCAAGACAAAAGAAAAACATATCTCAAATCTGCAATTACTGAAAAGGAGCTATAGCCACTTTACAGGTTTAAAGATAACTGTCTTTCTTTCACTTTTTTCCTTTTAATATCCCTGACTCAGACGAACTTAACCAAGATCAGCTCAGAAGGACTAAGTGTTCCCTAAGAACCTTTAGATTTATCTGATACAGCCACTTTCCAAATTCCAGAGCACAAATCTAAAACTATTTAGTCAGCACAGGATAAATGCTTTCGGTGATAAGCTTTCATGAGGAAATGTCTAGAGATGATGAAATTAACTCTTTTTTATTTTGTCTTTGGTTGAAATTAACACCTGTTGACTGAGGGTTGAGCTTCACACCCCACCTCCCCATTTCCATTAATACTTTCTCTCACCCAGTTCTTCATTGTAAATGTTGAGGAAGCAATCCCTAGGGACCTCAATTCCTCCTACTTAAATCTGAAGTCTTTGCAGAGATACTGTTCAGGAAAGTGACAGTCTAAACTTTCTCTACATTCAGTGGTGAGAGACAAACATCTCCAAATGGATTTTCAGTCTACATCAATACTTGGAAGGCCCTCCCCATCTCCTATGTGGAGAATTTGAATCATCTGCAATCTTGTTTGGGCCTATTATGTAAGACCTTCAAACTAGGTTGAATATATTCAGGCTTAAGTTCCTGAGGATTCCTTCTCCCATTTTTTTTCCTTAAACATTTCCGTAATGTTTACATTTTTCTTTATGATTTTCTTGCCTGAAGGAAACTGAAGTTCTGGTCATATGTTCACTTATTTAGTCTTTCACAGCCACACAGATTACTGTATGCCCAGCTCCACACATTGATAGAGTTTATGCTTAGCAATATTTATGTAACACATACCATGCCTGATTCAGTTCCCTATTAACAGTGAATAAATACTAATCTGGCCAACACTCTCAGCCAGTTAAGCAGCAATGCATATTGAAGTTTTTAAATATTATAGGATTAATGATCTTGGACTGAAACCTAGACACCAACAGCTTTATTATAATACCAACCTGTATTATAGACTGACTACAGAGAGTAGAAATAGTAAGGAAAGGTTATGAAGAATGGTAAGCTTAAAATTAGTAGGTGTTGAGAAAACCAGCAAGGGTACGTATAATACTGCAGTACAGAGCATTAATTTGAAAGTATGGGTAGATAGAAAATATTGAAAAAATTGTCATAATCATGTGCTTTGGACTAAGAAAAATAATGAAATTAATAACAAATATTTTCCTTTATTTTGAAGATTCTGCATTAGATCATTAATTACTAAAAAATAAGCTTGTAGAAAAAACAGAAGAGGAAACAAAGAATAAAACTACTGAGTTTTTGAGAACCTCATCTTAGAAGTGTTATGTGGAATTAACTTCTGTTTGTTGTGGGTTTATATTCCTACCTTCATAGTGTCTCATTTCTGTCCATGTGAAATCAATAACAACAAAAAAATTATAAAGAATTTCAATGATTAAAAAGGAGGAAAAAATGTACAAAATTTTGCCCAGCTTCTTTGGCAATTATTTTTTAGTGCAAAAGTTTGTCACAAACTTACTTTATTCATCAGATACTTCAGTGTCAGTAATACAAACATCATTCTTCTATGCATGCTATCCTGCAATGTGCTGTACAGATTTTTAAAGATGAAAATAAACTGAGTTTATAAAAGATAAAGTCTAGGTACATAAAACAATGCTGGAGAGAAAGAGAACAAGTTATACTAAAGTTGAATGCACTGTGTCAGCTACATAAGTTGTACCTGCTATATAAAGTAATCGCTAGGTAAATCCCTCTAAAGTCATAACTCTTTTTCATTTATGTTTTATTTCCATTTTCAAATCCTCTGTTTAAAGAGCCTGTATATCTGCATAGTACTACCTTTGGAGATAGTGGGCCATCATACAAGCACACAAATTAAAGCTTTGAGGCTACAGAAAAGATTCTCCTGAGCCCTCCTCTTCTGCAGCACTCTTATCATGTAACTGCAGCTAAATCAGCCACGGCTGAATTCATCTCATCCAACTTCCATCACATAATTCCAAGATGATCAGCCAGTCTCCTTCTGCAAGAGAGAAAACCAGGAACCTCGAGGAACTGGTTCATCCTCTTGCAAAACAGGTGTTCATATTGAGAGATATATCTAACCCCAAAAATGTATGGAGGAACTAACTTAATCTACATAGGTAGGTAATTTGTGAGAGAAACCTCGCCCACAGAGAAAGATGTTTAGGTAGTCAAAGATGAGATTTCTAGTTGTCTTGGAGATTTAGGCATTTAAGTTCCCTAAAAACTGCCATCTGAATTGTTAGGTACCTTATTGATGTCTTGTCATGACCTTTACATAACCATCTTTCTGAAAAGCAGATTGGAAATAGTAGCACTTGCCTCTCCAAAGGGATCTCTAATGTGAAGTGCATTGTTTGTGGGGTGATCAATCTCCATGATAATGGGGACCACATAGGAATGAAAACTTTTATTTTATGCTTAAAAACTACATCATAGACAGTGGGATCTTCTGAAAACTAGAATTAACAGCAGGAACAATAACTTTCCTAGTCCTTTCTTAAAAGTCATTTTTGTAGTCTAAATATGGGATGACTAATATTATCACAATTTCTTGCTATTATTACAATAAACAAATGCTAATCTTGACTCTAGTGTATAAATGCAGATCCGAGAGCTTCTGTTATGCAGCATGTAAACATATATCATACAAAAAATGAAAAAAAAAGTGAACAGAACAAAGCTGGAGTGATTTTAAAATCCTGAACGGTTTGAGACAGATACATCAGTAACAATGTCATTAGAGTTTTCAGAATGTGCCACAAGCTTCCAAAGCTTATAGTTTCACCACATGTTACATAGTTTATTATTTCAAGAATGAAATCTACAAACATAATGAAATTGAATTGAATATACAAGGCTGGATATGTACCTTGAGGGCATTTCAAATATTCACACACTGAGAAACAGTAGAGAAGGAATATAAGGATAAACAAAATGTAGCAAATAGGAGCAACCACCAGAAAACAGAAGAGAGCAAGACAGGAGGAGATAAAACTGACAAAATAAAAGGAGATTTTGAGGGTTTCTTTACATCTTCTTTGCATGTTCTTTCATTATTTTGGTGGATTTTAGAAGCATAGGGTTTTTTTACCAGAGGGAGACTATGTAAGTGACTGTATAAAAGGCTATACAATATTATAGCAGCCCACAACTATAAATTCCTCTGCTGACCATTCTCTAACCCAGCCCACTTCAGTACATAAGATTTCCTTATAAATCCTTATAAAAGTGATTTAGCAAAGGATATGTCTTTGGGGGTTCAAGAAATTGAATAGAAATATCTGGAAATTTTACAGGTACTTATGCTAAGTAGAGTGTACTAACATGACTGGCCAGTCTCACTGTCTCTCATTCCTGCTTGGATAACTAGTCCTAGGGTCCCTTTTTTGATGGATCTTGATGCCAGGTGCACCAGAAACTTCTGAGGTTGCTTGTCTCTGAGTATAACTTTATACCACCCCTCAACAATGAATGATTGACTTATATCTTGAAATGTAACTTGATAGCTTTTTTATGCCAAAGAATTTTTTCTGTCGTGGCAAGTCAACTTCAGTTTAGAAAATCCCAGAATTATATATTGGGAATTTAAAAAAGGCTGGGAGGCTGAATTAGGTATCATCTTGTTTCTTATGTGTCTAGATCTAAAGTTCCCCTTGTTCAGGTGAAATTAAACCTCAGCTAACCAAGGCTAGGGCTAAGAAGGGAGTTTCTTTGGTTTTCTTTGTGATTTTCCTAAGAGAAAGGAATTGGTCAAAACTAATCTAATGCTTACTGTCGTTGGTCAAAATTCCACCCTCATACCACTACTTATATCTTAGTCATGGGTCACTTTTACCATAAAGATGATTCCTAATCTTTAACAGCTATTAATCAATGTGTTTTCCTGGTCTTGGAGAGTAATATTGCTGTGCAAGTGGAAATCAGGTTGCTGCTTGAATATTTTTTCCCTGTTAAAGTGTAACCAGAAGTTCACTCAGGCACTTCAAGGAAACAACCTGCTTTGTTGAGAGTGAAGCATCATCCCAGTAAGGCCTTGCTTGCACTGCAAATCTACAACTTATTAAGAGTAGCTAATAGCTAAATTAAAAAGAGGGGAGACGTGATAATCTAGAGGGACAGTGGGTCTCAGCATACAGTGCCTGAAGCTTGATCAATCTGGTTCTGAGCCAGAGGAGGGATAAGAAGAGTTTCTGTTTTCTCAGGAGTGGCATGTCCTGGGATTTGTGGTTGTCTATAAGCTGTGTGTTTCCAATAAGTAATAAAACTGCTTCAGGCTGCACTGCAGAGCTGCTGAATGTGGGTCACATTCTACCTACAAGTAATAATTTGGCCACCCTACAAGTTAAATATTTATTTTGTAAAATTCAGTTTCTTACCATTTCCACTTCAGTTTCCAAGGGCTCTTTTGATGGTATTAACGCTATAAGCAGAACTAAATATCTGCAGAATTATAGCAAGTTTCTCTATAACATTTCAGTTGAATCTTATTCTTCCCTCAGTAGATTAAAAGGTCTTTCATCTCTGCAGTTTTAAGTAGTATTTTCCACAGTAGCAGGGGGAGACCACATCTCCGCTAGTCAATTTGCTGACTGTTTTAATACTTTATAATGTTGCAATGCTCTCCCCTAAGGCCTTCCAAGGGTAGGCACAAGCCCTGTTCCAATGCCTGATATTAGTTGTCCAAGACAATCTATTTATTCTTAACTTTTTCCTTTTTTCCATTCTGCTTATTGAAGATAAAGGGAGACTGTGCTAGTAGTGTCAGGGGACCTTGGACTTTTAAGACAAGATATTTTTTGCAATTTTATTGAGGAAGCTTCTTCTAATGTTAAGAACTAAGTCCCCTCAAAAAGGAGAGTAATGAAAGATAAAAGACTAACCATACTCATGATTTTTGCTGTTCTAACCACAGAGCCTGTTTTTCATGGCTGAAAATGCCTAGGATGAACTTGCCTTTTCAATATGTGTCAGGTAGACATATTGCACTTCTTTTACAATTGTATTGCTCAACTTTGGCAATGCATAACTGAAGTTCATTAGAGACAGATATGCATAACATCAAGGTATCAAAAGAATTTGAATTATTTTGTTGCATACCTGTGACTATATCATAGATATGATATTGGCTTTTTTTGTTTTAAATTTACCAAATAAAAAGAAAATGGAAAAGCTATTGGCCTATTTATGATATTTTTCTTGAATAAACTAAGAATGTAACAGTAAGGAAATGTTCATACTAAGTAATCTGTATTTAACATGATGAGCCAGAAAGACATATTTTCTCATTATTTCCTGGGTCTCCAACAGCATAGCAATTCTTTGGATTGACTGTTTTTTTCACAGTGTAGAAAATGTTGTGGAAGAGGAAAACAGACAAATACATCATCTTTGTGCAGGTACTTCTAGGGGTCTAAATAAAAGAAAAGTTAACTTTGGAACTGCACAGGTGCAAAAAGAACAGTGACATGTCCTAACGTATGCAACTGGAAGGTGTTTGCAGGCTTGATACCATATTGACGTGGTCATGTGGCATCAGCTTTGCATTAGTTTTGACTGGGATAAAGAGAATTTTCTTCATAACAGCTAAATTTTGAATTTGTGCTGAAAACAGTGTTGATAACACAGGGATGTTTTTATTATGTCTGAGCAGGCTTTACACAGCACCAAGGCCTTTTCTACCTCTCACCCTTCCCCACCAGCGTGGAAGCTGGGAGCGCACAAGAAGATGCGAGGGGACACAGCTGTAACAGCTGGTCCCAGCAGACCTAAGGGATATTTCATACTATATGGTGTCTTGCTCAGCATATATACTAGGGGAGAGACTGGCAGAGCGGCTCCTGTGGTAGCTTTGTTTTAAAAGCAATAAATGTAAGAATGACTTTTAACACGAGAAACAGAAACCCAATGTAATCAACCATATCTTTTGGTCACATGTGGAGGGATAAGGCACAATCACAACAGAAAGGAATATAATTCTGTGTGCTGTTCTCTGAATCATCTCAGTTCTGTCTCCATTCACTATGACTCCTTGTTAGCAGGACTTCATGGTCCAGAAAAATCTGTGTCCTCAAACTGCTTCCTCCTACTTTGATCCTGTCAATAAATATGACTGTGAATGATCTTTTAATGGAGATCCTTGTTCAGTTCAAAAAATGTCATCTAAGTCTGTTTGCTCTAGGGGTCTGATTATTTTCTTAGATCTTGTTTCATCCTGCCTCAAGCACCACTGTTTTATCTGCTTTGCAATGAATTCCATTCCCAGCTCACTGAGCCTCTGTAACACCTGAGGATAGATTTTGGTGTTTTTCATCATGGAGACGAGCTCCCTGGACTGTATTATTATTCAGATCCTCAGGAAGGGCTGTCTTGCTGGTCTCAAGCCTTTGCTTGCTTGAAATTATTTTCTAAAGTCAACAGAGTAAGAAGCACAGTGCTGAAAGAAGGTCTTACAGAAATCCTGTAATAATTACCCAAGTGGATGCTGGCATTGCGTCCTTAGAGCATCCTGATTAGGAAATCTACTAAAAGACCTTTTCCATAACCAAAGAATTCCATGTAAGGTTTGTATGGCCTAGCAACATAATAGATGTACAGTGCATGCACCTTTCCTTATACAATTCAGGAAACAAGTATGAACCATGATAATGCAGCCAGATATTATCTAAGGAATAACTCATTAATACTACCACCAGAAATTTACCCTCAAGAATGAGATTTCCAGTGAGCTGTAACAGTTTTAGTTGACAGTAAAGCTGTGTAAAAAGGGATTATTTTTTTGTCCTGGCAGTTGAAAGATCACAAACCATATCTATAATAATGATTAATTGCTTACTAGTTAAAGAAAGTGACACTAAGTGTCCAAAAGAATTTACTGTGTCACACTCTGCCTGAAATTGAGTGCAGCACTAGAGATATGATTAATTCAGTGCTGTGCATGTATCTGTCCATCTGTATGTGTTACTTAAATATTTTTGTAACTTGAATATATGTATTAGATTTGGTTTCAGAAAATTACCAGCCGTGATTTCTACTGATAGAATGATTCAATGCTGTCTATGGTCGTAATCCACCCTGGACTGATGAAAGGTCAGACAATTTGTTCTTAAATTGTTACCTCAGAGAAGGAAAGATTTTAATGACAGCAATTGTGGTCTCTCTTTAGTCCTGGAGCTTTCTGTAAGTCACTCGTTTCACCGATTTAAACCCTGACTTTGAAAAGGCCAAGCAGTTGGGGGAATAAATAGAAAATCTTGGGCCCTGTTTCCTAAAGGATGTTTATTACCATTATGGACCTGTACTAGAAGAAGTAGCAGCTGGAGGTGGAGCTGCACACAGTGTTCCCTGGCATGCTTTTACTCCAATTACAAAGACACCTCTCCAGTATCAATGTTTCTACCTAGCAGAGCTTTGACTTTCATGTTTCTTTTTCAATACAGGTCAAACAATCAATGCAGAAATACTGTAACTCCTCAAACACTTCAGTTCTGTAGGGCACCACTGTCACCACAATCATAACCTCTTTAATTTTCAAATCAGCTTTGGATTTGTTCCAGCATCCCCTTTAGTAAATTGATTTTTAAGAGTAAGTGGTTTATATTGTCTAGGTTTCTTCAGAAACCCTCTTGCTTTGGAAACTTAAAAAAATTTTGAGAGAAGAGAGAAAAACTTCTCTGAATCCGTGCTGAAGCAGAGCATAATCTAACATCTATTCTATTGGTGCTATTAAATTTTTCTTGCTGGCATATACTTACACACATACAAACACATACACCTCCTTTCTTTCTAATTATGTGTACTTTACAACTTCCTTCCTTACAGGATCTTGTTAGCAATTACACAAACTGTCTTAATTCTCATAGCACTTTTTCTAGCTTGTTTACATCAGCGTTACTTACATCATCGTCAACCTTTCGTTTCCATACTTGGCTAGTTACATTTTGAACTCTTAGTATATTTTATGAGTCTGCTTTATCTGATGTTTTTTCTCTTTTCTGCATGAAAGATAACCCCTTCAGAACACCATTCTTCCTGTAATTTACTCTTCTAACATACATCTCCTGTTTTCTCTCAGTTGTCATTTTTCCTTTCTAGTTGCCATTCTCCTTTAAAAATTCAGCCTCTCTCCTAACCTTAACCTATTTTTTCAAAGTAAAACTAAAAAATTATGAGTGGAAATATATACAGAGGATGACTGGATTTCTTATTTGACTGAATATCAAATAATGGATACTGTCATTCTCTTCACATTTAATTCCCACCACTTAGAATATTTCCAGAGCATTATAGAAACACTGCACCAAATGAACCATAATCTAATTCCTTAAAGTATGGTCTATTCATTAATTAATCATCCTGGTCACTCGGTGCTATAAAACTTAAGGCAACTTGCCTAAGGTACAAAGCAGTGGATCAGTAGCACAACTAGAGAGAAAAAAAACAACAGTAATTCCTGGATGTGGACCCAAAAACTAAATTTAATAAGATGTTTATTTCTGAATAGCAATAAATGCTAATTAAAAATCATAGTATTAAATGCTGTAAGGCTCTTATGGATTCATGTTTTGGTAGCAGGAACTGGAATTTAAGGTCTATCTCAGTTGCAAATGATTCTCCTATGTGTTAGAATCCTACTTTTATTAGGAATGAATGTCTGAAACAAGTAAAAAAGACAGGTAGGCATTAGTGCTGTATTAATAAAACTAATGTTATATTAATTAACAGAATAACATTTCCTCATGTTGGTTGGAAAAATGAATGCCAGGAGGGGAAATTATAAAAGCACAGAAAATTTCTGGAGTTTCAAGATGAAGTGCTTCCAGCCAACATCAAGCTGTCCTCCACCAAAAATAATGTGATCAGCATGTGTGATAGGGACTTTTCTTGGCAACATTATCGAACTTCTTCCTTTTCATAGTGATGCAGTCACTGGGACTCATATTAGAACAGAAGTTCTGTCTTTCAGCAAGCACTGGGAACCAATATTCGCGACAGATGACCACATTCCTTCATTTCCCATCAAAAATATCCTTGATGATAATAGCAGAGGGGAGAACCACCCAATGCAGTCTAAAAACTGTTACTCTAAAATATTTCACCAAATTTTTCAGTAGTATTTTCCAGGAATAAGATGAGGACAAGTGGCACATGTGGTTTCCTTTCCTATAGCCCAGTCTAGTCTGATGCTATTCACAAGTCATTCTTTGAATGAGTGACAATGAATTTTAAATTCCTGCTGAACTAAAATCTTGACATTTAGTATATTTATTCTTTATGAGATGTTGATGAAAAAACTGCCAGTTGAATTTTGACTTTTCCATTGCAGGTTCCCAAAAGGTCACTGGCCCATTTTATTAGCTGCAATCATTGTTAAATCTTTGTACTACAGGGTGACAGTTAAGAGGAGGGACATTTTAAAAGACCCGTGTGGAAAAAGGACACACCATCACAAAATTTCAAAATTATATACACCATCACAAAATTTCAAAATTATATAAATTTATTTGGCACTGGAGTTTCCTACATTTCTCATTTATAGAAATGAAAGTAATTTGGAGGCACAAGGATCAACTGTTAGGCCTCAAAATGTATATTTTCCACATCCTTTCAAATACTCAAATTAAAAATTATCCATCCCACCAGATGATGTGGGGATTCTTCTCTGCATGATTGGGTATTAGACTATTACATGTGTGATCTTACACTGCATGGGGTATTTCTATAATCTTTAAATTAAATATGAAAAATTGTTATAACAACTGTGAGACTAAAATAAAATTGTTGAGTGATGCTGAATATTTAATTATGTTGTGATTTCTTTTTGTCCTGAACAACTTTATCACTATAAGGAAAAATACTGAAAAGGGCTCTTGGTTACTGGAGCTCACCAAGGCTAAGTAATAGTGCACAAATGTTAATTCTGATAATCACAATATGAACAGTTCTTTAACACTTGAAATTTACAGAATCAAAGGATCACAAAACAGTTGATACTGGAAGGCACTTTTGGAGGTCATCTAGTTCAGCTTCTCTCCTCAAGGCAGGTAGAGCTAGAATGTGTTGCTCAAGTTCACTCCTGGTCAGATTTTGAATATCTGCAGGGCTGGAGACTTCACAATGTCACTGAACAACCAGGTTCAAGTTTCCAACCATCTACACAGTAAAACATAGAATCACAGAATGGTTTGGTTTGGAAGGGACCCTAACAATTATCTGTTCCAATCCTCCTGCCATGGGCATGCACATTCCACCAGATCAGGTTGCTCAAAGCCCCATCCAACCTGGTCTCGAGCACTTCCAGGGGTGGGATATCTTCTCTGCGCATCCTGTTCCAGAGCCTCACCATCCTCATAGGAAGAATTTCTTCCCAATAGCTAATTTAAACCTACCCTCTATCCCCATCTCAGTACTGAGAAGAAAACTGCCCTGGACCCCAGGCTCCATGCCTTTCACCCTCACCCAAATAGTCGCTCATTCACACTTGAGATGTGCTCCACATCTCCCTGACAGTATCATTGGTGCCCATCAGGAAAAACAGAAAGGGGTGACAGTCCGAGGGCTAGACAAGATTTGGCAGTGTCTCTAACATCCTGCATCCAAGCACCTGGCAAGCAGGAAGCCAGGTGGGCAGGCGGTGTCCCCTGTCCCCCTGCAACTGCAGTCCCCCACTGCTGCCACTCTCCCCTTCCTCCTGCTGCTGAGGCAGAGCTCAGGCTCAGCCTGCTCCAGTGCTCCACTGGACGTGGCTCCCAACCCCTCACCTGCTACCAGGGACAGACCCTGCTCCATAGCTGCACATCTCCAAGCGAAACGTTTTATAATAGTCCTTTAACAAGAAGAATGAAATAGACTATGTGCAACATAAAATCCAGTAGAAAAAACTCCCAGCCTAGGGAATGTAAGTAAAAAGAATATAATGTTGACATGCTGGCTTGTATACACACAGATATTTCCTGGCATAGATACAATGTACTAATTATTCTGCCATAGTTCTATCCGTCTTAGCTCCCATGTGGACGTTCTGTATGCCAAAACTGTTATTTTGTCCCAGAATAATTACACTAGAGTAATTATTCCAAATAAAATTACCATTATTTTGAAACAGAATGTCCATACTGATCTGAAAACAATACAGTTATGGCAGCATAGATTATAGATATGCCAGGAAATATCTGTTTGAGGACAAGCCCTCCAGTGGTAGTAAATTTGCTGTGAGTTGCAATGATTTAAGGTTTTCTTTTTTAGTTTTTTTGTTTGGTTGGTTTGGTTTTTGTATGTTTTGTTTCCTTGTTTGTTTCCTTATTTTTTTAAGGTTTTGGGTTTGTTGGTGTTTTTTTGGTTGATTAATTGGTTGGTTCTGTTGTTTTTTTAGTTGTTGTTTGCTGAGATTTTTTATTGTTTCCGGGTTTGTTTTTTTTTTAATTAGTAAGCTAATTCTATAGTTCATAAGAATGATGCTGTAGTGTCACTGGGATCATTTTCTGTGATTGTCTGTGTCCTAAAACTCTGTTCATTTGGAATAGGTGGTTTTACAGATATTTTCATGTGTTCTTTGGAGTGGTTATGAATTGCATTATCTGCAGAATCATGCAAAATTTCAGAGCTCAACAAACAATAAATGACCATGATTGATGCAGCTTATTCTGTGACAGCTTTTTGCATCATGGCCCTCGAGAGATGTCATGGCTATTGCTCTAAAAGGGTTTTCCTCCACTTTACATGTCCTTATTTCTTTGTCTATTACCCTTCCTCTATTTTCTCCTTCTTCTATTGTCCTCCTGTCTAGGTTTCCTTTTTCTTTCAGCCAGTTTCAGGGTGACTGGTGAATCATTTTCCTTATGTGAGGCACTAAATGTAAACAGCCACTTTAAAGTTCTAGGCTTCTTAAAAGAAGTGACCTAAGAGGGTAGGGCAACAACCTCACATTCTAATTGTAGATGTTTCTTTTGTTCTGAAACAAAATAAATAATGTTTTAAGAACCTGAGATTTTAAAAAAAGCATTTTACTGATGTTATTTGATACTTCAGTTGATAACGCACCAATTGGTATACTTTTAGTACCTATACAGATATATGTCAATAAAATGTGCATGGCTTTTTCTTGTCACTTCTGCTAACCTGAAAGAGGGCATTGTATCCCACAAATATCTTATAAAGGCATTACAAAGACTTTTAAATACTCTAGAGTTCTTTAATGCCTTTAACTTTTCTTGATACAGACACATTCGAAACTTGTTCAGGAGTAATATGCAAAGCCACCTCTTTTGTTTTTTGAAGTGTACCTCTAGGTTTTACACCATGTATTTTTCTTGTTGATAGATGGAAGTGCTCTGTTCTGGGGATTAAAGTCAAAACACACTCTCTGGCTTTTAAAAGTTCTTTGCTGATATAGGCATTCAGTAGCAGAGCTAACAGCTTGATTCTTCAGAAAAAAATCACGCAAACTTGCTCTTTGCAGGGGGGTATCTGTCACTCAATGCAGCGAGAGCAGCAACAGCTTATTCTGATCTCATCATTAGCAATGAAACCAGTAACCCAGTTCTGCAAATTAGCATGCTGAAAAAAGCAGTCTGAGGAGCCAAGTGGGAGAATGACTTCCTTGAGTTTACACAGAACATTTTGAGCTTCCTAATATTGATGCTGTGCAGCATTTATGTATTATAACAGACATCCCAGGAAAAAGAGAGACTAGACAGACTGATAGATACCACTAAAAAGTCTGCCTGAGTGACAAAAGAAGACAAATGTCTGATTTGTCTGATAATCCCATAGAGAAAAAATCAAGTAACCAGGAGATATATAATATTTTTTAAAATGCAGTCAATTGTACATGTAATCTTAAAAGCTCTTTGGATTCATATCAAAAACCTAAGAAGACAGAAAACATTGGAAAATAACAGAATATATTAATATGTATATATTGGAAATAACCAAGCTATGCAACAGATCTGCTTATTTTAAGAAAAGACACTAGGCTGTATTTTTTTCTCTTTGTAGTTCGTACCTATCCCAGATGAAACTAATTAGGAAACAGTATCTGAGAACAGCAAGTCTATAGCATGGTTCTAAATCCAATGTAAATTTCTATAAAAATCTCTATTTCATATAAAAATAATGTCTGTTGATTTTCATTTGGTTTAAAAATACTTCATTCCCAAAAGAGAGAATTCTAGTATTCTGCATCCAAACAGGAAGATGTATCCTACCCAGATTTACTCATTGAAAATTTGGATTCCTAGTGTAAGACAAATACTTAGGTTTCCTCTATGGCAATGGAGAGAGATTGAATTTCCAAAATACATTTCTTTCTCTGTACTTTGCCAGCTCAACATGCCTGAGAGAGCCTAACCAGCTGTTTAGGGTGGGGTGTCTAACTTCCAGATATCCGGGGTGTGCTTGAGAAGCATCCTTATCTAAGGCTTCTAAGATACATTTGGTTCTGACAATTCATAACACTTTTGTGGATATCCTTCAAATATTATGTGATCTTACTGCAGATCAATTGGCAGTGTCACAGAGGCTTATAGTTTTCATGGATAACATAAAGCTGCTCTATCTCTTGCTTACAAGCAGTAGGCAGTGGATTGTCTGTCAATATGTAGCACATATAAAGCAGAAAAGCAGAACTATCAACAACAGAGTCTTCTCTCTCTCCTCTCTTCCCTTCTCAATTAACACCAGGGTCAAGCTCAACAGTTCAAACAAAACGAATTATAATTTGTCCTTTTAAAGAGAAACACTAACTTTAGAAAGAAAGATATACTATTGATTTTCTTGAGTTTTCTTAAATAAATAGTTTGTTATTTGCAGGCTGCTGTTCTTCAGGAAATATAAAGCATTTTCTGTTTGGACTAAGTGTTTTCTGCAATTAGTTCTGGAGAAAATTTTAATCCTAGTTCCATTTTTGTGGAATGTGAAGATGAAAAAACTCCAGACAGGACATTACAAGAGACTGAAGGAAGGCATCCTGACTAAGGACACCACTCCAGTTTTTGTTTCCATTTAATCTATGTTCTCTGACGTAATTTATAGCAACAATTTAGATGAGCAAATCTACTCCTATCCAAAGCAATGCAGCAAATTAATTGAATAGAAACATTTTATTAAATCACTTTGAATAATTTAAAGATGATGATGGTGTGATTATATTTTTGCTGCTCAAAAATAAAAAGATTGGGTATTTACAAATTCACTTTTTTTTTTGTTTGTTTGTTTAGATAAGATGTTTTAAGAGCCTAGATTCTTGGTTGAATATGAAAAGAGACATTCACTTCTTCATACATTATTGGGCACTATATAGTTCCTGCAATCTGAAAATCCACGTTCCTCATTTGCCTGCTATTTTCCATTAATATATGATAGTCTAAATCTTTTTTTCACAAGATTCTTCACTTCTTCATTGTCTTTAAAATATCAGTTACTAAAATCAGAAAAATGACCTTAAGTTTTAAGTTTAGATTTTAGTTTTAAGTGTGCAGTGACCACCACTGATATTTAGAAACTCACTTGCCATTACTCTTGTACATAATCCTATTCTGTAGTCAGCTTTATGAAAGATTTTGTTGGAGAGTTTCTTTTCCTGAGAAATAAAATTAGTTCCTTTCCTTATATCAGTCTGTGATTTCAGTCCCCTTCTGTCCTCCTATAAAATTTGCCCAAATGCTCCAGAGTCCATCCAAGTTTTTTAAGCCACAAGAGAAGATAAAAAATTGCTGTGTTCATGATCTAGAAAATTATTGGGGTTTTCTTATTTCCAAAACACTTACCATAAAAAAAGGCAGTGTTTCATCTCTGTTTTTTAAGGACATACAAACATTATCAAATTCTTTGTATAGTATTACCCCTGTAAGACAGGAGACCACAGCATATATACAGGATTGTTCCTACCAAGGTGCAGAACTTTACACTTCCCCTTGTTAAACTCCCTGAGGTTCCTGTCTGTCCACATCTCCAGACTGTTGAAGTCTCTCTGGATGGCAGCACAGCCCTCTTGTGCATCAGCCACTCCTCCTAGTTTTTGATCATCAGCAAACTTGCTGGAGAAAACACCCTACATCATCCTCCAGCTCGTCATTGAAGATTTTGAACAGGTCTGGAACCACTATTAATCCCTGGGGTATACTGCTAATTACTGGCTTCCACTGGACTCTGTTCCACCGAACAACACTCATACAGCCCATATTTCAATGGCTTTTCTATGAGGATGTTAATCGGAGACAGTATTCAAATGGAATTACATATGTACTTTCAAACTCAACCCAGCAGTTTATCGTCTTCTACTTTCATAACCAAACAAGAGGCTTTTTAGCCCTGTAGCTCAGTTGCGCAGCTGAGTGATGGAAAATTTGCAATCTGATTCCTGTTCTCAGGAGCGTTTCCATATTGACATTAAACTGACATTGGATAAAAGGCTTCAGAATGGTTTCGAATTTGCTAGGTAAAGCAAATCTTATTCAAGTTTAGTGGAATATTCATGCTCCATCAAATTAATAAAAAATCCTATTTTTCACTTGAAGAAATGAAATCTTTTCCTAGAAACATGTGACTGATAGCGTCATTTGGTTCTGGCCCACACCATATCAGGCAAAACTAACATATAATCTGCTTCATGTACAATACTCCAGCACTTATTTGGATGAATAATAAAACCTCTTGCAATATAGCATTATAGTATGTTTGCATAGAGATAAATGACCCTCAGTATGCAACTTATTAGCATAAATGTTTGAGCACGATGTAACATAAAAACTTGTATATCAGCTTTATGAGTGAAACATTTATCATAGCTGTCTTTTTTGTAGAATTCCGTAGGTGAAAGTATCACTTTAGAAAATTTGTGTAAATGTCAAGAGGGCACTGGTGAGGACACACCTTGATTCCTGTGTCTAGTTCTGAGCCCCTCACTTCAAGAAAGACATTGAAGTGTTGAAATGTATCCAGAGGAGGACAATGAACATGGGGAAGGATCTAGAAAGGGAGATTATTAGTTTATGCAGCAAGGTTCTGGTACCAGGGGGTCTAGAGGGGCTGCTTCTGGCAAAAGCTGCCAGAAGCTTCTCTCATGTCTGGCAGAGCCACCGCTAGCCGTATCCAAGACAGACCCACTGATGGCCAAGGCAGAGCCAATCAGAGATGGTAGTCATACCTCTGTGATAACATATTTGAGAAGGAAAAACTGTTATTGCCCAGAAGGAATTGCAATAGAGAAGAGAGGAACGATAGTATGTGAAAGAAACAGCCCAACAGACACCCAGCTCAGTGCAGAAGGAGGGACAGGCGGTGCTCCAGGCACCAAAGCAGAGATTCCCCTGCAGCCCCTGGTACAGACTATGGTGAGGCAGATGTGCCCCTGCAGCCCATGGAGGTCCACAGTAGAGCAGAGATCCACCTACAACCCCTGGAAGAGCCCTGTACTGGAGCAGGAGGATGCCCAAAAGATGGCTGTGACCCCATGGGAAATCCATGCTGGAGCAGGTTCCAGGCAGGACCCGTGGACCCGTGGAGAGAGAAGCCCATGCTAGAGCAGGTTTCCTGGTAGGATTGTGACCCCCTAGAAGGGACCCAGTCTGGAGCAGTTCATGGAGAACAGTAGGCTATGAGACAGACTCATGTTGGAGAAGTTCATTGAGGACTGTCTCCTGTGGGAAGGACCCCATGCTGGAGCAGAGGAAGGATTCCTTTCCCTGTGGAGGAAGCAGCGGCAGAAAACACATGCAATGAACTGATGGTAACACCCATTCCCTGTCTCCCTGCAGTGATTTAGGAGAGGAGGTAAAGAACTGAGAATAAAGACTGGGAAGGAGGGAAGGGTGGGGAGAAGGTGTTTCTAAGAACTGTTTTACTTCTCATTAACCTACTCTGATTTTGATTAGTAATAGATTCAACTGATTTCCCTAAGTCAAATCTGTTTTGCCCTTGACAGCAATTGGTGAGTGATCTCTCTGTGACCTTATCTCAACCCACGAGCCTTTTGTTATAATTTCTCCCTCTCATACAGTTGCAGAGGACAGTGATAGAGAGGCTTTGGTGAGCATCTAACATCCAGTCTAGGTGAAACCACAACAGTAAGTCCTATGAGAAATGGCTAAATGACCTGAGGTTGTTTAGCCTGGAGAGAAGAAGGCTCAGGGGAGACTTTTTAATTCTCTACAGATGCCTGAATGGAGGTTGTAGCCAGGTGGGTGTCAGCCTCTTGTCTCGGGCAACCAACAGCAGGATGAAATTGTTTCACACTGTGCCAGGGGAGGTTCAGGCTGGACTTCAGGAAGAATTTCTTACACACACTGAATGAGTATGTAAGCAATAGAATGGGCTGCTCAGGGAACGGGTCGATTCACCATCCCTGAAGTGTTAAAGAAATGACTGCATAAGACACTTACTGCTATACTTTATCTGACATGGAAGGGTTTGGTCAAAGTTCAGACTCGATGACCTTGGGGGTCTTTTCCAATCTCCATGAATCTATGACTCTATGAATACAGAAACCTGCATGCTGAATATTAGAATTTGGAACCACTTAGAACCCTATGAAAGTAATTGGCTGAATATTAGAAAATAATAGAAAACTAGATTACATCACATGAATTCTGTATTTTCTAATGAAATTAAATTTTTATGTCTCATCAGTTTCTGACTTTTCAGATATTTACATTTCATATCCATTTTAATTTTACACAGTAGCTTTACATTATTGAAAAAAATATTAAGTCAGATTTCTGAACAGGACACACTGAAAAGCAGGGAAAAGACCGGCAGTATTATTGTGGATTCTTAGAAAAATGGGCCGCAAAGAAAACCAAAAAATGGGCATGAACAAATGAAAGATGCTTGATCCAGCCACCTCCATTCAGCTTGTTTTACTTCACACTGTGCAGAGTCCACACAGTAACTATGTCTTAGCAAATATCATATAGTCAAAGGTAGCAATTTCTTCAGTTAGGCAGATCACTTCTTTTATCTCCTGATAGGATTCTTCACATCAGGTTTCTCAGACATGAGCGATTCTGCTATCTTGTGTTTTCTGTAAATTAAAACTGCTGAGCTACAAGAAAGAGCATGTAAGTCAAGAGAGAGGTCATATTAAGCTGTTACATGAAAATGTAAAACTGAAAGGAATGGTTTCTTATTAATGTTTTTTACTTCTAAAAAAATTACAAAAAATCAACAGATTTAGATTTAGGAAAGTCTGGTAAACTAGGCTGTATAACACCTTATGCAGGCATTTGGAAATTTGACTTCTGATGTGTATATCTGAATCAATCCACCTAGAGGCTCTTGAAATTCAAGTTCTTCATATTACTTTAATTTACATATCAAAATAGAGCAGGAGAATTATGCCATAAATTTTATCTCAGTGACTGTAGTATGACCAGCTGAAATGTCAATGTTAAAGCTTTATATGTCTGAAATTAAACAAATGAAATGTGATGAACTGTCCAGCTGTGCAAACCCCTAAATTTAAGAAGATACACTTAAGATCCATTTGCTCTTAAATTGTTTTTAGCAGTGATCCTTGTTTTGCTGAGGGACAAAAATGATTTTAAATTCTCAAGCTGCTGTTACATACCAACATCTCTACAAAAGCTCTAAGTAAATCTCATCCCATGTCTCAAGCTTGGGCTGTAAGGACTTTAAGTCAAGGCTGTTCTTTTGCTGTGCTTAACTTGGGACAGAACAACATGGGCTTTTAAGCTTGCGGACAGCATTGTAATTCATACATAATAGGAGGAAACCTATAATTTTAACATTCGAGGAAGGCAAGATAAAGAGTTTTCCTGCAATGAAAGAGCATGAATGTGAGCATGGGATGTACTTTTGAAAACACTGCATGCTGAACAAATGATTTTCTTACCACTTATTCTAGTCATTGATATTTGAGTACTCCCCATCCAAACTGTGTGTAGTTCAAGTCTTCACCATACGCACATGGTCCTTCCAGTACTCAAGAGTAAAACTTTTCTAATCAAGCAAAATCATTCCATATAGCAGATTTTTTTGTCCTCCAGGGCATCTCTCTGCAGTAACAACACTAAAAACGCAGTCTTGTTGAGTACATGTTTGAATATATGCATGTGACTATTCAGCTTGCTAGAAGAGGTGGGGGCAAAAAACTGAAGGGGTTTTGAGCACTGGCTTTAATCTGTCAAGTTTAACATCTGGCTTTACAAAGACTGCTGGGACAGGATATTCTGTGCCACATGTACGTAGGCACTCACTAGACAAAAGTGTGCAGGGAAATCAGGTGTCAGTTAACAATTTAGAACAAGAGGTAGGCATTCATATTTTCAGAATGTTCTGCAAAGCAGGGAGCACGTGTGCAAAGGAAGCTTGCTTTCAAGGGCTTCTGTTACTACCACTGCAAGAGAGGTTCGCTCAACTTCTGAAAGCAGTAGCATTGGAAGACAGGCTCCATTTAAAAGCCTCATAAGGAGATGTGACATTCAGGACAGAAACTGGGATATTTATATCTTGACAAAGGTAGATGTTTGAAAAAAGCACATTAATTTTCAGAAAAGGATCGCTGGATTTCTGAACAAGTATCCTGCTGAGATCCAGTATAAAAACTTCAAATCAAAGGAAATAATTTGAATGTTGCAAAAAAGATTGGTCACATAAAAGCCTGGCTCCTGAATTAGTTTTCCTGGTAGAAGCTGAGATGACTGCACAGTGAAAGTAAAGAAATATGAGAATCATGAGAGAGAACCTCCAGTAGAGAAAGAAGAGTTTTTACTATCTCCTCAAAGATACCAGACTATACTACAAAGCTTTAAATCTTCCCTGAAGTTTTTCAAACACCTAGGCTATTTAGGTGTAGGAGTTTGTTTAGCCCTAATCCATAGCTAAAAGTGTATCTTGTTAAGCTATTACATATTTAATTAGTTTAATTAGTTCTCGTAATAGAACTGAGGGAAAGGCTCATTTTATTGAACTTCAGTCAAGCTTGTAGAGAAGTGACTTCGGGAGATTAAATTAGTCATCTATACTTTCTCTGAAGTAAATGGACAGAGATAGACACCTCCAGCAGGCAATTCATTCTACCCTGAGTTTCTTGTCTAAGGCTGTTCGGATGAATCACCTTTTGACAGTATCTCTCTCTCTCTATCTATTTCAGAGGGCATCTTTTTAGCTTCAGATAACTATTACATTTTTAGGATAAATAAATGTTACTAGCATTTATATACGGCTGCTTTGAATTGAATAAGAATATACAATTGATCTAATTTTTAGAGTTTTTGAACACATTATTAACCCAGAACTGAAAACAATCTCTGTGATTCTGGAGTATTCAAAGTTGTAATAAAAAGCAAGTGGACTAGAAAGGTCACCAAAAAAAAAAAAAAAAAAATCAACCAAACAAAAAACCCCAAAGCACCCAAAATTTTAACTTGGATGAGTAGGAAAAACTGAGTTACAACACTGACAGAGAAGATGAAAGAAGAAAGAAAAGGTCCTCTTTAAACAACCAGAAAAGTAATCTGTGCTAGCAAACTTCATGAGAAGTCATAAAGACTGTATGTCCATATTAATTTACATGTAATAGTGTCCTCTTTCCACTATCAACAGTAAATGTTCAATTACATGGAAAAATGATACTGTCCTCCTTTATAATTGTTTTTGAAACAGGAAAAATACATGAAAAGGAGTATTGCTTCATTTCCTACAATAACTTGTTAAGTCATAAAATTACAGTTGTTTTTGAATATTTTAAAAGAAATTCTGTTGTTTTTCAGAGGATCTGTTGCTCAGTTCAAAAAAGCTGTATTAGTGTACGAGGAAATGCTTTGTCTGGAGCAGTCCGTGATATTTTCTATTGAATACATGTGGCAATCAGATATTATGTGTGATTACAAATTCACCTTTCTTATGTTACAGTACGTTATTGATTTTTTTTCAATGGTATGCATATATCTCCATCCCAATCTCTTTTTGTCAGTTTACTGGCATGTACAAAGACTTTTGATTATCCAGATACTGTGAGAATCGGTGTGAATTCCCACCCATAAACAATGAGCTATTCATCGACAGAAACTTTTCAAAAGCAGATATTTCAGTTAGAGGAATTCCCCTCTCTGACACCCCGTTTAACACTGTCTTCAGACAGCTGAGCAGAAAACGACCTTAGATCTTGCTTTCCTCTTTTGAAGCTACACTGCCTTTGATGTTACACTGAAAGATAAGAGAAAGGGCTGGTACCTTCACAATATAAAATTGTGTGAGGTTGTGTGCAGGCAAATAGAATAGGAGGAAAAACTGACTTGAAGACTCTGGATAGCACACACAACCTTTGCTGATGTGAGCTATTAGTTAGAAGTCATGCTTACATGGATCCCAATCCAAACCTATGCATAACCCATATGACTCCTTCCAGTCCAAGACTTAATCAAAAGACCCCTGACAGAGCTACAGTAAATATAACTCTTTCCAAGATCTGACCATATGCCCCATTCCAACCCTTTCAGACCTTGGATGCTTTAGATCTAAATCACACAGGAAGGCAGCAGGGAGGGGAAGAGATGCAAAAGAGTGTGAAAGCCACAATTAGTGTGGGCTAATCAGTGATCTGATTTATAAACTGGTTCATGAGCTTGGTTGTTTTCTATTACATAGAACAATGGAAAAAGAATATGGTTTTATTTAAAAGGGGCTTGAAAGGTCACCCAATTTCCGTCTCCTTGTCATGGGCCAGGACACCTTCCAGTAGACCAGGTTTCTCAAAATCCAATCCAACTACTCCTAAACAATCAACTCTTTGCCAGATGAGCTAATACCACTAAGAAACTAGTGCTGGTGAGTAGGTCCTGCTAACCAAGTCTATAAATTAATTTCTGCTACTTCTGATTCACTGAGTATTAAATCCAAAATGGTAGCTGCCCAGGCTGGCTGCAAATCCATACAGCACACTAATCCTAGACATGGGATCTCTGCCACCTTACACATGGATGATAGGGGCAAAGCCAAACCCCTGTATCTCTCCCATACATAAAAATAATACTCACACATTGATTCCCAGAGACTGGAATCTAAACCTTAATTGTAATGTCATCAGTCCTTGTCAGATTAAAATCTGTTCCCATCCAGC
This sequence comes from Grantiella picta, assembly GCA_013397955.1. NCBI lineage: Eukaryota > Metazoa > Chordata > Aves > Passeriformes > Meliphagidae > Grantiella > Grantiella picta. The sequence continues at coordinate 423,616 of VZRM01008560.1, read as the reverse complement.
TGTTCCTTCTATCCTTACAACAGTCTGACAGGCCACAGTTGTCTGCTTTTCAGCTATAACCTGTCAGATACTCCTAAAAAGCAAGTCTCCAGCCCAAACTAACTCCAATCACAGCCAAGTAGCCTCATTTTCAGAATTTTCCTGCTGAAATATAACTTTTAGTACTGTCTTGGTCTTTACCTTCCTCCTATCTCAGCAGTAAGAGCTGTAACACGGGGATCTCTATTAACCCCTGTCCTAAATCAGTCATGCTGTCCTAATTTTACATCAATCTTAAACATATTCTAGTATGGGTAATGAAACATTCACACAGAAAAAAAGCTTCAAAGCAATTTAAAATTTTATTCACATTTTCCAGAAAACTAAGAATGCCAATTTATAGTCAGAAATGATCACAAATCTCTAAAAGGGATTTACTTTAAAAGGATGTATTTTCTCAGATGAAATAAATTGCTTCACCCAAATACCACTTCATGTTGACATATAACACAATGGACAATGCACAGGGTGCAGCGATCTGATTGACATAATCTTCCATTAAGAACTTCAAGCGGCATTTCCACAAGTAATTCGAGGAAACCTGGGAAACTGACAAAAGCAGAACTGATACTAACAGAAGAAACACTCCCCTCAGTTTACAAATGAAATTAATTTTATCTCTTCCCAACTGAATATGTTACCCTGCTGAGTTTGATCAACCTTCTTATCTTGACAAAGATTGATTACCAATGAAATATCTCATAAGCTAATAAAATGATACCTGAAGTTTATCCAGATGGCTTTATTAGAAACAATAATCTCTGATATAAACACTACTTGGAAAGAAAATATTTCTCAGATACTTCAGAAGTTACAGGAAGTTTTAATGATATCTTGACACAGAAGGAAATCTCAGTAGATAGTATTGAAACTTAAGGTGACCTTGTAAATAGCTGATATAAAACATTTTATTAAACTGTTGTTTCCTGACATTCTACTTTTTCCACCATTTGCTGTCAGGTTACATTCAGTGAAATGAAACTATATGAACAGCCATCCTTCAAATACTTAGCTCCATTGTTTTTCCTGCCTCCCAGGGCATGAAATAGCTACCCACCACCTGCTGCTCACAGGCTGGTTTGTCAGGTTGCAAGTCAGAATTGATACACACTGATTTTTTACTGCCCCAAACTATATTACATCTCTGTAGTGCTTAGGATAGCTCCTGTTGCCCTGTGCTGGTCTGCAAACATCCCTAGAACTGAACGAAAACAAAAATAATTTTAGACTAGGCTGCCTGTATTTGAGTTTTACCATATGTCATACAAGGACTTTGAATGAAAATTGTATATTTGGGGCGAGTAAAAGAACAACCAAGGGCAAATTCATTAACCATCTGCAGCTGAAATTATTTTGGGTTCATTGATTCAATGTTTTTCATTAAATAATTGTATGTGGCTGCTAAGACTTACAAACAAACACTTCTGTTTTCAAAAATGATGAGAGAAAGGACAAGATATTATTCAATGAACATCCTCTTAGCTGACATCCTCCAGATGCACCCCATATATGCACATATTCCAGTGTGTTTCCCTTTTTTAAAATTATTTACAATAATTTGAAAAAAAAATAGTATTTGCTTACTTAATGATTTTGAACACACAAGCTGGAATTAGGTACAAAATAAGTAAGACTCAGCCCATATAGCAATGGGAAAGCTTTCGTGCTGTGTTTTTCTCATCACTTCCCACTTGATGGAAAGAAAAAAATTTTTTAACATTGGTTTAGCTATCATAAAAAGCGATCAAAATTCTTTAAGCTCCGAATAAAATGTTCTAAATAGGTTGGCAAGCTAGGTTTACTCTGTTTCTTTGAAGGAGCATGTCCTGACACAGGTCATATTCCCAAAAGAATGAATAAAAATAATTTCTTTTTCTTCTAGAAAAAATACAGGTTAAGATTTCGTGCCAAACTAGTCATAAAGCATGCTGCTATTTTTTAAAATACTGAACAAAACTTTGTAAGTTCCACAAGGAAGATTTAGCTAAAAATCAGACATATTTACAAAAACTACAAAATTTTTTAAAAGTGTCCAAAATTCTATTTCTATTTTAAGAAACCCCTAATGTGGATATGGCTGACTCGTAAGTAAAACTATTTTAAATGACACATTTACCCCACTAGCAGCTACCAGTCCAGCAGCAGTGGCCATCCCTAGAAGCTGGCACTCAGGCTGTTTGTGCCCTTCACATTATTATTTCTCCTTGCTTGTTTTTGTTTTGTTTTGTTTTTACCATTAAAACCCTTTATTGGCATGACTCTCCAAAGACCCCTGTAAATATTGATTTCTCCAGGAGAGCAGAGAAATCTGGCAGAACACTCATACCTGCAAATATACACCAAAGATATTAAATGCTGTGGTCAGAAAAGAGTAGAAAAGTTTGGTGGTACATCTTCATCCCTTTCATTGAAAGAAGCACAACAGACAACCTCCACAACAACAAGAAGAAGGTCCAAAACCAACCAACAAACAAAAACCCAACAAAGAAAACAAATAGCAACAAATGGCTGTACTCTATGGGCAGCACAGATGTACATCAGCAAGCCCAAAGTATAATGGAAACCCAAGACTCTATACTCCTGACTGTCAACTTTTTTCAGTTTAGAAGATTCATCCATGTGCTTTGAAAGCTGCACAAAGTAAGCAGAAAAGAGAGAACTCTCTGTAGCTTGATGAAAATCTAACACAGGACAGAATTAAAATCAAGAACCATTTAGCAATTCAAGTTAGATATTTCTTTTATTAAACAACACAAACCCTTAGCTGGTCACAGAGCAGAATTGCTTTAATCTAGGCAGAATGAAATTTCACGTGGCGTCCTTTTGTACTCTGTGTAGTCATTGTTTATAAGATTCTAAAATGCTCAAGAAACAGTTTCTCCTTTTTAGAAGGTAATACTTCAAAAACAATGTTGAAATTGTCATTACACCCATGAGATCTATGGGAATGAGTGTTATTCTATACAGTTTAAATAACAATTTTTTATAAGTTTATATTTCTGAAGTACAGCTGATGTGAGAAATGAATTTGCATAAGATATAGTAAATACGTATATTTTTCACTAAACTATTTTTTGTGACCCTATTGGGCCATATTTCTTTCTTTTTCATACTCAGTGTTTTTTAGTTTTCTATCACTGTTGAGATCCTGAATTGTGCTCCTGTTGGCACATGCTGCACATCCAAACAATCCATTAATACATTTAAAATTTATTATGGTTGTATTGACTTACTTATTGATCTAAAAAACCAAAACAAAAGAAGAAAAAAAAGTGAATCACACCAAAAAATCCCAACCAAAACAAAAGATTAAATGCCAATGATGCAACAGGAAAAACTATTTTCTCAGGCTGAAACTGATTGAGAACATCCCTTATATAAAAATGAAATGCATTTCTGTGGATGTACTGATGCTTCACCATCTGTCCAAAATCTCAGATTTACTCTCCCAGATAACTTCATATTTCACCCTGCAGTCCCTAAAGGAGCATCACTTTAAACCGGGCCACATGGAAAAATGCACTTCAATAACATCTGAAGGTCTTGCATTTAGCTGCAAGGGCCTCTAATCTAAATGAATGATGTGCCTATAGAGTAAGCTGCATTTATAGTTATGGAAATAGGGAGGAGCAAATGTAAGGGAAAGAATGTTGGAAAGAAAATAAAGACAGAAGAAAAAAGAAGGAGAAAATAGACTGGACAGAAAAGGAGAGCTAGGAAAAGAGAGTAAAGAGGGGGGGGAATAATAACAGCAACTCCAGAATTATGGCAGTAAAAGACAGAGGGATTTGCAGATAAAGCCAGAAGATGCTGGCAGCCATCTATCAGTCTGCCTTGATGAAACAGGTATTGGAAATTAACTCAGGAACCCTATGAATTACATTCAATCCATGCTCTGGGCTAAGCACTTGTCAATTTTAGCTGCTATTGCAACCTATTACTTACAGACTACATGGCTGGCAAGCTAATGACACTAGAGAGAGTTAAAGAATAGCAGCATAAACTGTGTACAGCGATGCTTGTCACAGTCTGAGAATAGCTTCCTGCTGTCCAGTGTGAAACCTGAAAGCCCAAACCCTTGCTTCCTCAGTGAGCACTTAACCTCCTATCACATTTTTTCACATAGGAGAAAAGTACATACCTGAAGAATTAATCAGTGATCTGCCTGTCCAGAAAAAGCTCTCACAAATGTTTTCTGTGCATTGTGAAAAAGTGCTTGGATTAAACTTTTCTTGAACTTTCTTCTCCCTCCCTGTAGGATAATCCATTCTGAAGCAGAGGTCTCAAAACTGACAATTTTTGGGAAGATGCTGATAAAAAAGTAGATAAATATGCTGTCCCCATAAAATTTTGGCTGCTTATGTATAAAATGTACTTGTTTGTTGTGGATCAGGACGTCCCGCCTGGCTAATGCTTGATTACTTGGGATTCAAAACAACCTCCAAGGGAAGGTACATTTTGTTCCTACAAATACAGGCATTAACAGTGGTGCACTGAAATACTAAAAATGTACTTTATTAAAAATGTAGTTACACAACATATTGGAACTTTTTCTATTGTATTTTTTCAGCTGATAAGCTTGTCTAAGAGTGAAATATTTTAATAACTAAGCACATTCAGAGTAAATGTCAGACACTATGATCCTGTGACTAACAGCTGCTGCTGCTGTTGGTGGAGAGAGAGGGAGAAAGAGAAAGAAGTACAAGTACCAAAAACCAGAGCGAATGCCAAATTAGAACAAATGTTTGTCAAGTAAAAAGGGCAGCTTTTTGTTTGATGAAAGAGACTTAATTAGAAAAGTCACAGAAAGAATCTGTCTTGAAAGTACCAGATCCTTTTTCTTCAGATAAGCTAACGAACGTCATTGAACTTAGGAAAGAATTGCTGAACCAATGATACAAGAGGGAAAAAAATCTATAAAATCTGCTGCAGCATCCCTTGGAAATGAACTAACCAATTATCAATGTGTTGCTCCATCCCAGGAAAGGAGTAATATGACACATTTACTTACTATTTTTCCTTCCATTTGTGTGAGCAATGGACAAATAAATGCTTATGGGAAGAAATTACTTTTGTACATTTTTTCTATTTTACAGCAGACTGTTAGTTCAAAATTTAAATCTCTTGTTGTATGTACTAAGTCACCTACATGGTACATTATCTACCCAGTTTGTTGTCTAATTCTATCAAGGGTTTTTTTGTTTTTTTTTTCCCCCTAACAGCAACCATAACAAAAACCTATTAAGGAACATAATATTTTGCATTAGACAAGGGCATCTTGAACATATTAAGGAACACAGTAAACAAAATCCTTTTAGCAATGACAAAACAATTAGATAATAAGAAAAAGAAAGCCCAAAGGAAAATTATTATGAAGAAACTCAATGCAACTCTAAAACTGTCCTAAAAAAGATTTTATTCTAGATATTTTTTGAGAGTTTTATGCTTCATTGTTATTCCTTCTGTTCTTCTCTCCTAATTTTTAGCCTTTCACATTATACCCCTGTTTGACAAAAAGCTCCAGGCCTGGAATTCAAGTATACAGCATGTATGGATTTCAGTCATAAAGCACCTATACTCCCATGCCACCAATTAAGCAAAAATACTTTTTCATCATAGGACAGACAAAAAAAACAAGTGCATGAAGAATAAGCAGGCAAGTAAAAAATATCAGCATAAGATAGGATTTAAAGATACATAGAAAATTCTTGTCATATGGATTTTCAAAACAGAAAATAAAAGCCTTTAAGTGGTACTTTTCCATATTTTCTTTCAGTATATCTTTGCTTTAAGGTTTTGGAACTGAGCCTTTGTATATGGGGCTCTCAAAAGGCTCATTGAAATCTGCAGAGATTTCCTATATGCAGATAGGAATCTGTCCTTTGCAAAGAACAGAAAAATATGAATAAAGATAGGATTTTTGAAGTTTTGGTATGCATAAAAATTAAATGCTTATCTTAGCAGAAGATGCTTTATTCAACAACAAAAAACATTCAGTGTACTTTGTGGAGAGCCTCCCATTCTGCAAAAGTAAGGAGGAGTATAGCATGAGTTCATACTTCTGCCCTTTTTTAGAAAAGTATGTAACATTTTATTAAAAAGATTCTTGTAACAAATGTGGTTTCAAATACTACAAAATTAATAAAATATTTGACTCTACAAATATACATTTCTTTCAGTTTGGGTTTATTTTTATGAAGGTTCAGAAGATTGTCAGTATTGGTAGTAGTATTTAAGAAAGAAGTACAAGTAAACTCCTCATCTTCCCCATCAGTGCACTTTTATCCCTGTTATCTGGAGTTTCTGTATATGTGTAATATATCAAAGACATAGTGATTTAACTTGGGTAAGGGGTTGGTGTAGACCTTTTGGATATTCATTCCTACAGAATTCACAGCAGTAGGTGTTGCTAGCAGTGAGAGTAAAAATTTTTTAAAGGTTTAAAGATATTCCTGACCCCTGAGGATGATGAAACTGGAATAGATCACATGGAAAATCCATGGTTCATATAGATAAGGAAAAAAATGGTTGAACCACGGTAACATTATACAAACTACTCACACAATGTCATAAAGTCTCAACAACACTATGTCAGGTTGATGGATGTCAAAGCAGCAGAAATATGAAACGATAACAGTAAAATACTTTTGTCTGCTTGAAGAGGGGTCTTTTTTTTTCTATTAAGAATGTTGCTGCTATGTCATTGTTCAGAATTCAAAATGTTATCAAAGATGATAGTATGTTGTTGCTAGGTCAACTTTACTTGAACTAATTTTGCCTGTAAATGGAAAACTACAAGCAAGTCACCCCTCCTGAATGCTGACTTTCTGAGATTTGGGGTTCTCTGTGGGAACACAAATGGGTACACTCCTAAAACATACACTGGCTATTTTTTCTCCATTCTCCTAATATTATTTGGTGTTATCAACCGCTGCTCTGTCAAGACCAGGATGAATAGGAATACACAACATATTACACCACAAATATTTCTCAGAGCTTCTCAATCTTCACTATTTACAAGACTGGTAAAGGCAGAAAAACAGTTTGTATAGGTTACATTGGTTTTAGGCTGCATGGGATTTTTAGGTCATGATTTCTTTAGGTCATGTCTTCAAGTAAAGAAACATGAGAACCCTTGGTAGTCTACTGCATTTATTGTGAGACTGTTTACCCAGTTGGCTGCAGAGAATAGCAGTATCTGAAGTATAGAGCTTTTCATCTGCGGTGGTAGTGAAAAAGATTATTTATTTCTGTTCTGGTGAAGATGTAGGTACTCCCAATGCTGTTATCTCTTTTCAGTATGCAGATGCCTCATAAAATGATTGCTGACCTATTGGGCTACAAAAGGAGGCAGGTCTCTAGTGCAGTATTGCACCACAGGAATAGCAACATCCCAAACCCACAGAAGATTCCAGTGGTTTTACTTTCTGCAGGAAACTAAGAAATCCTTAAGCTTTCAAACCCTTTTTATTTCTTTGTTAAATAAAAATCTTTGTCTGGAAGTGATAATCTGATTAAGCGTTATCTCTAGTGTCCTGTGTTGTAAGTCAAGACCATTTCTACATTCTTGTATGAATGATACCAGAGATGAATCACTGAGAGATAGCGTGTGGAGGATGTGTTATCTGCAGGCAGACTGCAGCCTCTGATAATGAGTCTGGAGAGGTCATTGCAATACTGGGTAACTAACTGATGAGTTCCTGCAGAAACCCTGATCAGACCCTTTCTGTATAATGCTCATATGCAGGTAAATACTGTTTAAGATTCCACCTGAGTGAAACAGCTCAAAACATTGAAATTAGTGGGAATCTTAGTTACTTCATTGGAAGAGAATTCATGCAACGTTAACTAGTTTACATTTTTCCCGTATTTTTATGTAATATCACTGTTTATATGGAACCATGGTCCATACTAAAAAGCTGACATGTACTACGTTTTGCTGTACTGCTGAATAGAGACACCATATTTTACTTTTTCCTAAGTGAAAAACAAACAAAAAAAAAATCCATATAATAATGGAATCATGGTGGTATTTTGTGGTGCAGAAAAGCCTTTCCAGGTCTCATCTCTGCCTTAACCATCCTGGATGCATCCTACCTTTTCACTTAAGTGTGGCAGAGCTAAGGTACAATGCAGCTTCCCTTGCAGTTGAGTTTCAGTGAGAGGAGAAGCTGGCTGGACAGACTTGAAGGAAGTTCCACAACACCCACATTAGTTCCTCTGTTTGGCTGACTGAGAGACCATGAATTCAGAGCTAACCATTGCTTTACAGTCTATTTAAACGTTGTACATGCCAGCTTCAACAACAGATAAATTATAGCACTACATGTACTGTCAATAATAGTGGAATAATTATAAAATGTTGAGTCATATCTACCCTGTAAACAACATAAGAGTTACTTGGATCAGAAGAGGAATCATAGCTGTAGAATTGGTTCAAGATTGCCCTTTTCAAAATTAGTTTTTAATGTATATTTATCCTAATAGAGCTAGACTACAGTTTTAACATATTTTCAGTATCAGAAAAGGTGGCAATCTTGCTATTTATATCTAATTTCCAAGCTATTATTTTCATGAAGTGTGTGGAAAATGCATTATGTTTTCTACACACACAACTATTTATGATTTAAGTCAGGTAAGTTATTAAAATTTTGACTGGATCGGCAATTTTTATTCCATGTACTTCTCACTATTGTAAGTTTCTTTCATTTGCCTTATACTGAAAATATTTATGCTGTCCACCCAGCTACCTCTGGTCAGTCACAACTAGTTTAACGAATATTTTATCTCTTCTATTCCTTACAATCCTACTTGGCTCGACTTACTTAAACCAGTATGTCACCTTCTTTTCATTTTTTATGCATAGCAACAGCTTACAATGAACTTGCAATTGTTCTTTATGCCTCTGTGAAATATATCGATAATTTTCCTTTTACTTTTGTAAAAATGGAAGCCAAGCTGGAAGAATATAATGTGTCATAAATTGGTATATTTTTCATTACTAAAGAATGTGAACTATTTTCTCTACTGTATATTTAGCTGCTTTTGGCTTTGAACTTTTGCACTTCAATCAAAGTGCAATTTTGAACAAAACTGGTTTTTAACTTTAATAGGAGGCACAGCTAGATTTCTTTTTTCATTGTAACTAACTTGCAAGAGAAAAGATACCAGCAGAGAAGACCTCATTATCAGACATAACGTATATCAATGTAGATCAAAGTATATATCAAAAATAACCAAAGGTACGCATATATGTATATATGTTGCCAGGAAGTGATTATGCCATTGTGTCATAAAAGCAGTGATTGCAAGTAATGCTTAGAGGCTTGATCTCTTTGTATTGTTTTCCTTCACCTTAAACTTTTGCTCTTCCTGCTGCCACCTCTGAGATAACAGTAGGAGCACCAGCAGAGACAAAACACCGACTGGCTGCTGTTGTCATTGCTTGAGTCAGGGCATCTGGCCATGACACAATAAAAAATCAATAATTTTTCTAAATATAAAGTAAAAAAATACCTGAAAAACACATATTCATTCACTTATTTCTTTATTTGATGAAGTCAATCCATTTGAATAATCCTGAAATATTATCTGACTCCTACTACGCTCTACAGTTCATTTATATGCTACAAATAGCTGCTATTTGTCATGTTATTGTGATGCCTGGGACTGTCTTTTATCTTTTCCGCTTATTGCCCTTTTTTCCCTTACTGTGATCATATTTCCCATGTTGAATAGGACATCATTTGGCAAAGGGATGGGTATTGTAATGACTATACACTAAAAATTTTACATATGGCACACTAATTCTCTTTCTCCATAAATTCTCAGTACAAACTTCCAAAGCTAACCTCGCAGTATTAGACAGTTTAGGGGAAAAGAGCTGGTTATTGTCATGTTTCCAGATTTAAGGGAGATTATTTTTCCTTTCTCCCTACCACAATAACAACACTGCAAAATGACCTATTTATCTTTTATTGTCCAGCTCCTAGGAAACAGAAAATATAGGCAGAGAGTGGAACTTGCATGTCCAACTAAGGGATTTTTTCCACTTTGTTTCCTGTGGAGCAACAAAAGAAAGCATGCAGCTGGGATCTGCATCTACCCCATTGTTCAGCACTTCTCATACACACTGGAATTAAGGTGGGCTTCCTCCAGGGATGAATTCTCAAAATTTCAAGAAATGAAATAAGACACTGAAGCTGAATTCTAAGGAACAAAAAAATGTGCATTGCTCCAAACCATGGGAGAGGGGAAGGGAGAACAAAATAAGTTGTGAATTTCTCCAAGTTTGTCTGAGACGTCTTGCTCTTCCCATAGCAGCTCTGATTTATGGCATAGACACAATTTAAGGAAGAAGTTAAAATAAACCAACCAAATAAAAAACCAAAAAACCCCAGACAGTCATTTGTAAGCAGATGATATAATAAGATAGTAATTTGCTCTTTGTCAAACAAAGTCTATGCTATTCCCATTATTTGGGTGAAGAAAACAAGAAAAAATAAACGAAATTTAATCACTTTCTACCCTCTGATGTTCTTGGAAAACCACACTTTAAATGGAAGTAAAAAGCATTTGCCAACAAAATGCAAACAGATAGCTATCTCTTTTTTATTTATTTTAAAGCATTACAGATGCATTCTGAAGACAAGTCATCAGTCAACAGTGACAGTCAACAGGAAAATATATAAGAATAAATTGAGCTTTAATTTTTCTTGACTAAGTATAGACATCTATCATAACTAATGCACTTCTAATAGCACAGCATTTTTTCCATTAAGTAATCTCATCTATTTTGTTATGTGTCTTAAACCTAATTAGAAAGCAACAGTCCTAGCAGTTATAAGAGGAAAGGCAATATTTCTTTTGACCAATGTAGGTGAAATCTACTGCAATTAAAGTTATGGCAAAGTTTACGCAAGAACAGAGAGATCATATCTTTGCTAAATAGGCTGTGAAGTCCTCCTACTTTTGGTGCCTAATTATTGGTGTCATGCTTGTAATAGCGGCATCTGTGCACACTCAACACTCTAATGGGCAGCTCCTACAGGACTAATGAATTTTAATTGATGGTGTTTAGCGTGGCTTTTGGTTTGTGGCTCTTGTAGGGGAGGCTATGCCCTTCTGCTCTTCTGTCCCCAAGTGAGCTGCATCTCTGTTGGGGAGCTCATAGGTACAGATGGTCAACAAAAGGTGAAGAATGCCAGAACTCTCTGGGCATCAGTTGCTTTTCAGTAAAGATAAAGCTTGAATTACTAATCAGCTTCCTTTTTTCCATACAAGCTGTTTACGCTGTGGGCTTAATGTTAATCTCTTTTAGCAAAATGACACATTCCTTTTTAATTCAAAATATGCTTCCTAGTTCAGCAAATCAGAAGGCACCTTCTTTCCAGCCTTCCCATAGGTAGTTTTAAATGTAGCGTCCTTTGTCAGAGGCAAAACACAAACATCTCATGGTGACACTTAATCATTTTACCCATTCCCAGAGTTTTTGCAAAGGACTGAAAACAAATATATCTTCTTAAAACTCCAGTTGCCTCTCTAAATTTCAGTTTTTCTGTTTTCATATTTTTTCCTCAGATCAAATATTTAGTCTTTACATTAATACGTCCCTAATCTGTGGTTACAAAAATATGCAATAGAAGGCAAAACTTATTTTATGGAGCTATAGTGATTTTTGTTTGGTATAAAAGATTTCTAAAAGGGGTGGGGAAGAAAAAACCCAATATGAGTGGCATGAGTTTATTATTCAAAAATTCCTTCTACAGGAAGAAAAAATATTTTAAATTTGCAATATATCAGAGGCTACAGTGAGACATGCTCTAATCAAAATCTGGTTTATATAGAAATTGGAAATTGTCCACCCCACTGTCAGCTAATTAACAGAGCTGTTGTTAGTTTTTAGAAAATTGCTTGCCTGTTTCCTGCAGCCTCTCCACCTAAAATAAAAAATCAAAAAGTAAGAATATGCTGCTTGTGAGTGATATATCTGAAAGGTTACCAACTTGTTCTAATAAAGTCAAAACAAAATGAAAAACAAAACCACAATATCCCTTTCCTTTAAGAATAACCTTATACTTTTAACAAGACTAAGAGATGAGGAAATTTTTTTTTCTGGAAAATTGTATTACTAAACATTAACTAGACATCATTATGAATGATTACTTCAAATAGCCACCATTTAGTATTTTTCAGATGAAGACTGAAAGAGTTTAATGTGGTATTTGCTTGTTTGAAGCCTGACACAAATAGTTGTATTATTTTCCAAAACTCATCTGCTTTATTCTTGCCAAAACTGCTGTTCACACCAATTTTGATGTACGGGAGGAAGTCATAATGCCAAGTACATGCATTCAGTTATTTAAGAATTTATACCTTTTAACATGTGGCTCTATTTCCTGGAAAACAAGGCCCATGTCCATCAAACCTCAAGCATGCCTGCAGTTGTTCACTGCAACTACCAGAAATAACAACATAATAAAGTGCACCAGAGGAGTTGATATAAAGAAATTAATAAAATTAACCACTAAAAAGTGCTGCTTTTTCTTTGTATTCCAAGCTCAGCAGTTAAATATGAAAGTATTTCTGTGAAGCTGTCAGTATTTGATAACAAGGACATATCAGCTAAAGGTGATATAGTTTTATACAAAAGATGTTCAGAATCTCACATCTGTTGGCTTCCACTTGCAAGTAAAGCTTTCAAAACAGCCTTTAAGAAAGATAATTCTATAATTTATATTTGTGAGGAACGTTCCTAATAATTCAGTCAGAATTTGGAGGGCAAAAAGAACTGCACAAAGATAGGGGGAAAATATTCCCTATAAGCTTATGAAATCTTTTAGAGAAGTTAATCTTCCATCATATTTGTGGGTATATTGGGCCATGTGTGTTGGTATTTTCTAACTCTACTGGCCTGCTTTATTGGTGTGAGACAGCTATAAAAATAATTTAACTACCTGGTGGAATAAAGTTTTCACCAGTTTTTAACTGATTTTTTTAGTAATGCCAAATCTCCATGTCACATGATAGTAGACAAAGAATACCATGCCCACTTAAATTCTAGGAAATAATATTCCCAGAAGGAATTGACATATAACACATAGTTAAAGGATTGTTTCTGAGTATTCATAAGATGAAAGTCCCCTAAAACATTATTACAAGATATACTTTTACTCAAACATGAACATTATATGTTTGCTTTGAACAATGAATATCAAACATGCACTGCTTGGAGTAAGCCACTCACTACAGACTGAGGTTTCTAATTCAGGAATTATCTGTGCAGAATTTCATATGAAACACTAGATCCACTAAAAATGCTTTCTGTAAGCCTGCTTTAATATCGTCTGTGCCCAAGAGGGTTGGTAACAATGAGGATCACAGCTGGGGTGATCAGACCTTTCTGTTACCAAACAAACTGTAGTTATTGTATTTGTAGAAATGGCACTCCATTTATCAAGTGAGTTAGAATGCCAATAAGTGGGCAGGTGAAAAAAGTACAAAGATGAGGTCAATGAATGATGTACAAAAAAACAAGTGAGTGCAGCAAAATAATCCCCAATGCAGTTGAATACTACAAAGCAAGGTACACGGTAGGTTTAATAGCAGCATACCAAGTAAATAATGTCTGGAGTGCCAAATTTCTTAAAGAATTATGTATGTCACCTTCAGATAGGGTTATACTCTGTTCCCTGATCATTTTGCAATAAATGAAAAAGAAAAATCTGCATATTGTTGTCATTAGTTTACTTTGAAGAAGCTACAAATTAAATAATTATCTGCTACAGCAGATAGAAGACAGTACATCAGATCAATCAGATCACCATCGGATCACTCTGCATTGTTGTTGTGTACATATGTGCATACACACACACATACAGAGACACGCAGAAGCGTATAAACCACAAGTAGTCTGAATAAATTTATAGGTACCATGGGACTCTGGGAAACCTATCAAACTGGCTCAGAGATTCTGTGCTCACCATGAAAAAAAAATGGGCACAGAATGTAAATCTGCAGGGGGAATATTTTTCAAATATGAGCAGTTATTCTGAAAAAAAAATCTAAGGCTTCACATTATAGTTAAATCAATATAACAGCTCTTTGGTGAAGAAGGAACAGCTCAGTCTCCCAGCACAGCCCTTTTCCTGATCCTATAACTCTGTATTGTCTTTTGCATCCTTATGGTTGCTCATCAGCTCTTCAAGTGAGAAAGAATAAGGAACCAAACCAACAGGAAACTATTTGCATTTCCTCTCCAGCCCTTTTATTTTGGGTGGTGTTGAAATAAGTGACTTATTTTAAATGCATTTTAAATTTCTCAGTCTACTCATGACATGGTCAGACATCCAACATGAGGCAAGCAAGAAGAGTCTGGCTACTCCTATAAGTGGGAGCTATTTGTTAAATTGTGATAGCTTGTGATAGCTCAGCACTTAAATCTGAGATCTTTGGAACAGGAAGAATTGCACTTGAATTCACTACAGTGACTACTACCAGATCCTTGTCAAGTGGATTGCCTAAAATACCCAGCACTAAGCAGAAATATCCTTGATAGCATGACGAGTGATTAAAGAAAATAATGGGGAGAAAGGCCACACATCATTGTTACGAACTTTGATTAAGAGGCCATGTGCATAAAAATTGTGTATCATCCTTTCTCAAACAAGGTATAGTATGAATGGTTTCAGCTGTTATTATCATTGATGATAAGAAATTAAGTTTCAACCCTATTTCCTTTCACAGGCATTTCTTCTTGTACTTCACTACAAAGCTGTCTGGATCTTGTTAAGTAGCATTTTTGCAGCCTCCTCTAGATGTTCTGCCATTAGAAGGCTGCCCTTTTTTAACCTATGAGATAACCAAGGGTTATTCCAGCTACCAAAGACACAAATCAGTATCAAATCAGAGTACCCTGGCAGCCTTTCTACCAGTGACTACTGCCTGCTATTTATGTTTCCTGCAAAGGGGGCTGCATGCTGTAAATAGACTCTTGGCAGATCACCATCCAAGGCACAGTGCCAGGGGTTTACCCTGGCCTTGTTAGAAGCCTGGACCCACGGGTTCAGGTGCCTTCATGAGGTCAGAAATCTGAAAGGCACTGGTATTATTTGAGGCAACAGTTTAATTTACTTTAAACATGAAAAACAAACAAGCATAATGAATTCCACTGCAATGGTAGCTTCGTTCACACTTATGTTGAGCAAATATATTGATCACCCATTGCAAAGATGTATTTTAATATGTTGTAAAACCTTGCTAATACAGTATAATAAATAAAATGGGAGAGGGTTAAGTGCATGATATTAGATCAGCTTATCCTGCAGCAGAGATATGAAATAGCTCAGGGCACTTGCTTCCTAAAGGAACAATAACTAGCTTCCATATGTTAGTCCAGTGATCAATAGACAGTTCTATTCCCAGACCTTTGCTCTAGCTCTCAGAAACATGATATTATCTAATCCATGCCCTACCTATTATCACTGAAAACAAGGGTAGTGTACATTGGTGTACCTCCATCGCCTACAAGGGAGCCCTGTTAAAGTGTTTTGGGCCAGACTTCTGTCAGAAAAAAGAAGTTTTAAGGTCACTAAGGAAAATTTGTATAAAACAGCTTCCCCGCAAGCTGGTAGAAATACTTTCTTTTAGTGGGATGAACTCAAAATCAGATACATGTCATTTTTTTTGTGTAGCTAATTTCACATTTCACATTTCACATTTGTAGTTTTCTTGCCTTTCTCATTTGTTATTTCTGTAAATCCCACTCCTGGGATCTATCTTTCCTCTTCTCATGTCAGCTGTTCATTGGCAAGAAAAAGAAATTTTGAAGTCCTTTCATTCCTCAATGCTCTAGCAAGATATTCATGACACAGATTCTGTGTGAAACCACATACATGAAAAGGCACTGATAAAAAAGTAGCATGTTTTTGAGATTCCATCCTCTGCTTATGACATGCAATTTCCACCCTATGACCTGTGAGGTCTGTTATTTTACACATTTTCATGGAATGCTGTTGACTGAGGAGACTGAAAAGGAAATGAACCTTCACTTGAAATGACAAAGTTTCTTCTAGACTAAATATAGACTAATATGTGTTCTATAAAAACCATCAGGAAGGAACTGTGTAATATGCACAGATAATCAGTATCAGAATACAGAGCAAAGTATCCTCCCCAGGCATCCAGCAGGTCACAGAGTACCTGTTGACTCTACTTCTACTTTGCTTAATCCATGAGTCACACAAAGTACACTGACATCTGGTATTCTAGTACCTTTTACTCCCAGAAGCATCAGCAGAAAAATATGAGAAGATGGTTTTTATCACTGGTAGTCTAGTCAGAAATAATTTCTATACCATCCAGGTGGCAGTAGGGAAGGAGCAGTGCCATGTCCATGTTGCTCACTGAAGGGCACAGAACTGAGCTATCCCTCACCTGGAGCAGAGCACAGGAACATGATATACTGTGTTCTGGCATCTGACAATAAATAAAAACGTTTACTCAAGTTTTTCAGTGTGGCTTAATGCAGGATCCATATGCAGCCAAAAGTCTGCACCGAGATGCTATGGCCTTGATCCATTGACTTTGATGGGCTAAATCCAAAGCATATTGGTGCAACCAAGTGAAGCATCACATTTCCATTAGGTGGAGGCTGAAAAGCAAATGATGTCACTTCTAACGTACCATTTTATTTTCTTAATTTTTTTTTTAGTAGCTGAATCACCGTATTAATTCTGGAAACCTTCTGCAATAGGATGTTATTTATATGTCTGACAATCAGAACAATCAGTACAGACAACAAGGAAAATAAACATGAATTTTCACAAACAGATAAAGCAACTGTGTTTCATGGTCTGAGCACCAAAGAGCAATACATAAGTGAGCAACACAAAGAAAGACAATGAGCAATACTTAAATGTAGATCCTTTGGGAGGAAAACAGCAATTCATTCCCCTCCTTGCTCCCATCTAAATCCACAGATGAAAGAAGATGGAGGATGTCTTTTTGACAATTAAAGCTTTAACAGGAATAAGGTACAGACAAAAGATAGTGAGATGTGACTATTAGAAAGCCTGCAAAAAAATCTCACACTTGTGCAATTACAAGGTGGTACTGCTGTGAAAAAGATTAAATCAATAAAGAGAAAAGGAAAAGAACAAGAATAAGCTGTATTTATTCCTGCCTCTGTTGGTGCCAGTGTTTACAATGCAGAAGCCTGGTCATTCTAAATGTTCATCCACGTCTTACTAAATTGCATCTACTTACATAAATAAATAAATAAATAAATAGACAAATAGTAAAAAAATAAAAAACAAACATAAAAACCCTATTAATAAATAAATAAATAAGTACCAAGTTGGGATGCATTTAATCCATTTTTGCCAAGGCAACTTTATTTAGAAAGCTGTTTACCTTTCTGAAAAGCCTCATTAGGCATAAAAACAAAGAATGAAGTTGATTAATGTGCTCTAAGTGTGATGTTCAAATTGTAATTTTCATATACGTAAATGGATGCTTCTGCTGTATTTTGTTTGATAATTTACAGAGTTAGAACCGTCCAAACCACTAATCAGTTTCTTTTTATGAAGACAGCTGCAGAAGATCCTTCTGGAATGCTAATTTTCATTAGGGCCTTTGCTCACCAAGAAGCTACGGCCTTCCTCACAGATAACCTCATCACTGTACATTGGGCTTGGTGAAATCTGGTTCACTTGGAATTCAGGTTTTTGGGGGTGTTTTTGTTTATTTTGTTTTTCAGTGAGGTAATCTGAAAAGAAGAAAGAAGAGCAGCAGAAAACTCCCAAGTGGATGGATTTAAAAGATAAGAGTGGCTATAAATCAGGACCAAAGTAGTTTATATTTTCCTCTCTTTTTTTTTTTGTTCTTTTTATATATTATCATCTGCTGAGTTAGCAGGAAAAAAAGCAAGTTGCACAAAGGTAGCATTTCTTTAAGTCTATATGTTTTGTAGGACGGTGACATAAATACAGATTGGCTTTGATATTGCAACTTTCTAGTAATTCTGTTCTAAAACTCATTTAATGTGAAAATTATTGTTACAACCATATGCACTGAGGCAGGAAGCAGAAAAGAAAAACTGATTAATACACTGGGTTACCATGTATGAAAAATCATGTTTCAATCAGAAGTAGTTATGGCATGTTATGCTGTTTTACAGAATTGCCTCAGTTTCTCTCAGCAGTGCTAAATCTGGCTCAGTGGCAGCATTACTTTCTATTAATTTGGAATTTTCATGCTCCAGTGACAGTATTAATTTTTTATGCCACTGTAAATAGTAAGTAACCAATCAAATGGTCTAAATATATTAATGTTCTGCCTTTCTGCATAGGTATGAGAAGATTAGACTAATTCTGCTGTACAAAGAAAACAGCCTCATGGAAGCACTGAAAGTACATTACAAGGAAAAATTATTTTTCTTGAAATATTTTGTACAAAACCAGAACAAATTTAGAGTACTCCCCGAACTTTAATGCTGTAAAGAACAGCAATGAAACAATCTACCAGTTTTTGTAACAAATCCAAATATAAGGGTTTTAAATTAATTCTGACAGTTTCAGAAATCAGTCTGAGAACAGCTGACACAGGTTCAGGAGTCCCTGGAGTATCTCCACAATGATTAGAGATCTGAATCTACATTTCAGAATGTCTTCTATTGTCTTTCCCAGAAATACGTGCTTGTACCCATAAACTCCAATTTGAGTCTTTTCCACTAAATCTTCCCATCACTTTCATTTAGTCTGCACTGTGCCTCCTCTTCCCACCTGCCCCTTGATTCTCCCAGCTGCATACAGATGCCTGCCCGCCCTCATCTAAGTCACCGAAATTATGTGTAAGGTCAAGCAAGTAGATTTGGGATCCCTCTTGTGGAGAAAGGGCCACACTGATGAGACTACATAGGCAGGATGGGTTTTTCCAAAAGGCAGAATGGTATCCTGTGGTTAGGGACCTTGAATATCATTTAACTGAAAGAAAAAATTTTCCATTTGTGAATTCTGTCATTCTGGCTTACTTTCATAATTCATTGGCTCAATGGGAAATATTTTTCAATGATTTCACAGAAGAATAAGAGACAACAAATATGGAAGCTGTGCCTTAATGAGAGCTGGAGTGGGGGAAATGTTTACAGAGTATTACTGAACTGAGAGGATATATACTAAAAGACCTTGATGGAAGGCTAGAAAAATATTCCATAAAAATCAGTGGCATTAGTGGTGCAGCAAATGTAAATTACGAACTGAGAAAGGATAACAGAAACACTTAGGGGTTTCCATTACTGTTTGTACTATTAAAATGCAAAAGAAGAGCTCTGCTTATGCAAAACAGATTATTTAGACAAATGAACTGCCAAAGCAGCTACGTTTTTAGGTGCACGAGAACGTCAGTCTCCAGTCGAGATATGTGGAAACAAGACTGTGTTATATAATGTATGTTATCTGTGATAAATACAGCAGTCCAGGATGAGTGAAAGAAGAGGAAATAGAAAATGCTCCTGGGTCATAAATGATTATCACAGTTAGGGTGCTGAGGGCTGATAGTCAGAGAGGTATTGGAGGCAGAGAGACAGAGTGTAAGAGAAATGAAGGAACATTGCAAGTGTTAAAGAAATGCAGCAATGGGGGTGCTACAAAAGACTCAGTTGCTGATTTCCGCCTATATTATTTGTATTTCAGGTATGACTGCTGATTGTCGCTATGTAACCCTGTTGCTGCTACTCCTGCCTGCAGGGTCATACCAGGTTATTAAAAAAAAAAAAACCAGAGCAAAAAGAAAAAAAAATGAAAAAGAAAAAAAAACCCAAAACAAGTATTTAGGCAAAAAGTGATAATGAGAATCATGGCACAAACTGTCCTCATTTGTCTTTAGAGGGACTTTGACAGCCATTTGGAATCCACAGAAATAATTTCTCATATTGACAAGCCAAACACAGCCCCTGATACATGAGCTATGTCAATGTTCTTTATAACATCTGTAAAGTATGGAATATCCGTCCACTCCTTACATTTCATGGTTTACCTCAAAAAACCCATAGAAGAGTAAACATGATCTATGAAGTGTCTTAATAGGAGAAACATTTTAGCTGAATATTCTGAAAATCCAGGAGTTTCACTTCGAGTGATATAACATTTATGTTATTCTACTAATTTATATCTCTTCTCAGGAAGAAAATGTTTCCATATGAATAAATAGTTATCAAATTGCCACAAGTACAGAAAAGGATGTGAAGTGTGCCAAAATGAAAGTACTTATCTTTTTGTGGGGAAGTTCTTTTCCTCTGAACTCCCCCAAAAAGATCTGTTTGAAATATGGTTCACTGAAATAAAAAAAATTATGAATTTATTTGAATTATGAATTAATTATGTTTTCACCTAGTGCTGTCCCTTTGAGGAATCTCAACTTTTCACTGAAAAAGTGAATAGATCCTCTAGAGAAGAAGAAAGAAGGTGATAGTTTATAGCAACTCTTCTTTGGAGTGATAACTGAATCCAGCAACACAGATTTCAGTGTTAATTGTCCCTGCTGATGTCTAAGGTTTTAATTACATTATTATCAAAACTTCCTTTGAGTCCATATGGCTTCCTTTTTGCCCTTGAGTGTTACTCATACAAAAGACAGTCAAAAGATGAATGGACAGTTTCAAGAGCTAGGAACACCTCTGGACTCATTCTACTGTCAGTTTCTTGCACTGGGCAGCTGTGCAGTGGATGCAGTGACCCACTTGAGCTCTCACAAGTCCCACAGGGCAGTGACCACCTTCTTCAACCTGCTGCTGTGTTCTTCCTACTGCAGCCCACCCTGCCATCAGCCCCAGGACACACTGCTGACCCCTGTTCAAGTTATGCTTCTCCAGGACCTCTGTCCTTTACTGAAAACCCCCAAACTCCACCATTTCCCTGAGGCGAGAGCTGACTCACAGGCTGTACTGGGGCATGAGGTTATTCCATCCCAGATGCAGGACATTGCATTTCCCCTGAATGAACTTCATGAGGTTTCTGTCCATCTACTTCTCTGGTATCTCAAGAGTTCTCTGAATTTCAGCCTTGCTTTCCAGTATGTTATCAGCTGTTTTCCATCACAATTTCTGAGAGTGTACTCCAGCCCACTGACTATTTCCTTAAGAAAGGCATTATATAATTTCACCTCCAGGATTGTCACCTTTGTTATGTCTTTCATAACTACACATTGCTGAACTCTGAACATTTACCCACCACCCTTTGAGCTGGAAGAAGCCTCTACAATATGAAAAAAGATAAGTTTATGGTACTCGTTTTTACTAAAGAATTATATTAAGTAAGTTGAATGGGGACACAACAGGCTAATAGTAAGGACTAGGAAGAACAAACAAAATAGTTGCGGGTCAGTAAAAGTATCCCCAAGGAAGAAAAAAGATTCTGTTATTAACTTTAAAACTGGATAAAACTTGAAATCTTATGTAGTCTCAGAGAGTGAAGACAGCACCTTCTACACCAAAAAACCCAGCATGGGTCTTTGGTGGTTTTTTGTTGGTTTTGTTTTGGACTTTTTTTTGTTTTAATTATTGTTTTGCATGTTTTTTCTTTGGGTTACCTCTTTTTTGTTTCCCTTTCATTTTCGAGGGGGGGATGCTTCGTTATATTAAAAGACAACAAAGTCTATGGATGTATTTCTGCTGAGCTTAGTAGTGTTCCCTTAAAAGAACAGAATAAAATTTCCCACCTCTTAAAATGGCTTTTTTAAGAGACCAATAATCTCATTCCTTTCATTCTCCTGGGACCAATGTAAAGTTCCTACCTTACATGGTGTCTATACTCCACTTTGCTCTCTACAGTTCAGATCCCTTCCCTTTCTCTTCATCCTCTCTCCATAAATATAAATTCAAATATTTCCTGGTTCAGCAGAACAAAGAAGCAGTAGACAGAAAACTGTCCATACACTTCATCATAAAATGTCTAATAACCTTCTTTATGACAATAAAAGTGGTTACAGAAGAAGAGGAAGACTAAATATTCTTCATCGTTCCCTTTATAATACAAGAAAATCAGCTTAATTTTGAGCATAAAAAATTCAAATGAGAAGTTAAGAAAATGTTCCTTATGAAGTATGGGAAGAGACTACCTAAATTTTCAGCCTAGCCTTTAAATTTTCTTAAACAAGAAAGTGCTGAAGAGAGCTGCCTGTAAATATCTCAACTATGCATGTTTTATAACTATCTATACCATGGCCCATTCTCAAGACACTTATTTTCTTGCCTGAGAAACCTCAAAATACCCTAAAAGCAACTGTTTGTCATGGCTCTGTTCCTGGGGTTTTTACAGCCACAAACAAACAGAGCCTCAGGACAGATGCTGCAGAAAAGCTTTGCATGCAGAAGATCTAGCTGGGAATTCTGGACTGTAGCAATTAATATATGTTTTTCATCGGTTAATAGAATGTGCTTTTGGGGAGGGTCTAAATTTAGGGGGTCACTGAGAGTTGTGGAGTAGTTCTTGTTCCATCAAACACTCCTGTTGAAACATGAAAGAGACTGAATATTGTGGCCTCCTGAGGTCACTTCCAACCTGAATCATCCTATGAGCCAGTTGCAACTTACCATCCCAGAAAGATGGAGGCTTTCTTTTACTAGTACTAGTCAGGTCTGACAATTACAGTAAAGGCTATGTGTCACAGGGGGCAGAGATTTGAATCACACACGGAATCACAGAACAGGTAAGGCTGAAAGGGACCACTGGAGGTCATCTAGTCTGACTTCCCTGTTCAGTCAGGGTCATGCTAGAACCTGTTACTCAGAGTTATGTCTAGGAGGCCTTCGAATATCGCCAGGAGAAGAGACACCACAGCCTCTCTGACCAGCCTGTGTAAGTGCTCAGTCACATACAGTAAAGTGAGGAAGCTTTTCCTCAGTTCAGGTAGAACTTCCTGTGTTCTAGTTTCTATCTGTTGCTTCTTGTCCTATTTCTCAGCACCACCAGGAAGAGCCTGGCTCCATCCTCTCAACATCCTCCCTTCAGATAC
Organism: Grantiella picta; assembly: GCA_013397955.1. NCBI lineage: Eukaryota > Metazoa > Chordata > Aves > Passeriformes > Meliphagidae > Grantiella > Grantiella picta. The sequence goes on along the minus strand of VZRM01008560.1, from coordinate 400,567 downwards.
TGATAGTCATTGATGAGTCTCATAGTTTTGCCTCTTCTTCAGGCTACACAGGTCCAGGTCTCTCAGCCTTTCCTCATAAGAGAGATGCTCCAGTCCTGTAATCATCTCTATGGTGCTCTGCTGGACCTGCTCCAGGATCTTTATGTCTCTCCTGTACTGAGGAGCCCAGAACTGAGCACAGCACTCCAGATGTGCCTCACCAGGGCTGAGTAGAGGGGCAGGATCACCTTTCTTGCCCTTCTGGCAATGCTCTTCCTAATGTACTCCAGGACACCCCTGGCCTTCTTGGTCACCAAGACACACTGCTGGCTCACAGAGAGCTTGTTGTCCACCAGCACACCCAAGTCCTTCTCCACACAGCTGCTTTCCAGCAGGTCAGCCTCTACTGGTGGGTTATTCCTCCCCAAGTACAGAACCCTGCATTTGCCTTTTTTGAATCTCAGACAGTTCTTCTGTGTCCATGTCTCTATGCTGTCAATGTCCTTCTGAAGGGCTGCACAGCCCTCTGGGGTATCAGCCACTCCTCACAGCCTTGCGCTGTCAGCAAACTTGATGAGGTGGCATCTACCCTTTCATCCAAGTCATTGAAAGATAAGTTAAACTATATTGGGGCTAGTATTGAACTCTCTTACTAATAATAATACCCAAATTATACCCAATACCCAGTATCAGACTTGAGATTATATTTCAGCTCTATATTGCCATTACTCTTTGAATCTTTAATCAGAACAGCCTTTTGCCAAGTATTTCCTACATGCTATTTAAACCAATGTTGAAATACTCCATTCTAATGACTTAAAAAGATGTTCTATTCACAATATTGTATATGCAGATCCTGCAGTTGTACCTCCATTTATCTATGTGAAAATTAGACACAGAGGAATATTGTGAAACTTTTTGCCTGATCATCTGCAAAGATATATCAATGAATTTGTGTGAACAGGTAAGGAAGCCCTTACAAAAAAAAGAACAACAAAATCACACACCCAACCCTCTGAACTAAATTACCAGGAATTTAGTGAACAATACTGATAGAGTACAGTTTTAGGGCAGAAACTGAAAAATAGACCAGATGGGAAATTTAGGAAGGCAGGATGTAATTATCCAAACTGGACTTTCATCAGGACACCAGGACTGGCATAACTGTTCTGGAAAAAGCAGTGGAATCTCTAATGACCAAAAGTGGCATAAACAATTATTTTTCTCAGCATCTGCCATGTAAGTGTCCTCCCATGTGTTCATGGGACATCAGCCTGATGGCAATTCAGCGAAATCTGCCCATGAACCTCTACTGAAATACCAGTTAAACTGTATGAAATATCACGGAAAGAAACACAGGATGTGAAGGAAATATGTCACAGCTCCTTCCATTTGTTTTTTCTTAGGCTGTCAGTTTAAGGAATACAAGGAATGCCATCATGTAGCATGGTCATGGAGAGTTCAATTCTCCCACATGTTCTGCCGAAAGATATTTGCATAAATATTCACACTATATATACTTGCAAGCCATTCTTTGTAAGGTTTTCAGGCATCCAAATAAGGAATAGAAATAACTCCATGCAATTTATGCAATCATAAACTACTGTTAGTGAAATTTTACTCAAGGCAAATATACTGAAGTCTGTTGACATAAGTTGATCAAACAATTCTCAACAACCAGATTTCTAAAAATCAAAGTCTACTTGTGGGTAATTTACAAGTAGGAAAAGGTCATGCTTTGTTTATAAATGATTCATTATACATAGTCTGCTCAGCACAGCTCATTCAGTACATTAATAAGCAGCACAGATGACAGTCTAATATTTTAACATTTCTTTTATATACACCCTTTCAGACATCTAGCTTTTATTTCAAAGTTTCAGGAGTCTTCCTACCTATGTTACTGATAAGGTGCCCAGTGTTAAAAAAACACTCATTTTCCCAAACCTAAGTCCTCCATAACCTGCAGTGATCCACGCAGCTCTCTCTTAGTTAAAAAAAGGCCGTTGAATTAGTCAGAATAGAGGCAACTTCCGAACCTAAGGTTTCAAACACTCTTCCTCCAGTTCCTTCACATTTAATCCCTAGGATCTGGTCTTGAGCATACCTAATTAGAGCTCACACACCATCACAAAATCAGAGTGCCATGGAAATGTGCTGGTTCATTTCATTTAAAGTTTGATTCTGCAGCCCTGGAATTACAGAAACACTTCCCTTGACATCTACAAAGGCTGCACAAGCCCATGATGCTCCATAAGCAGAGGTTTAAACTTATATCACAACATAAAGTAGAGCTTTTTTTTGCTGTAAGAAGTACCATTTACTGAGAGCAGCTGTGTACTGCAACAGATCAAGTTTGAGTGGTTTTAAGAAGCCACCTCATGTAGAGCCCATTACTTTAATCCAATTTTGATGGATGAAATCCAAGCATACATGCTCTCCTAGTGATTTCCTGCCCTGGAAATATTTAAATACAATGAAAGAATTAGAGTATTAAACAAATTTCCCTTTTTGACATTCAATAGGCAGTGAAATAGGAAACTCCTAAATGCATGGCAGACCCTTTATACTTTAAGTAAGTGGTACAGTGTATATGCATAAGCAGCTCACCACCAGCGAGACGTAACAAAGTTATTCTTAATAGCCACTCTGAGTGCTTTGCCTTCCTGAAATACTGACCACCTTCAACCTTATAATCAGCATTTACGGATAGCATGTCCCTCTGTGACCAGTACTGTACCACTTCTGTGCTCTGCATGTACCACTTGCACAAAAGGCCAAAGGAGTTTGCTCTTTGTGAAATGCCATCTGAAGAAATTGGGCAATTATATTAAATATTCTCCATAAAAACAAAGCAAGTCTTATTATCAGCTTTGCACTCAGAAAGGGACATATTAATAACACCAAAATCCTTTCCTGTAGGCATTTCACCCTGGGAAAATAATATTTGGACAATATACTGAAAAGCAAGCAAGAGAAGATTGTGGAACACCAAGATTAGAATTGGTCCCTGCTTTTCTCAGGTACAAGAAATAGTCTTTAGGTTTTCAAGAATGGAGAGTGATTTTTCCCATCATTTTTTCTTTAAAAGATAAGAACATTTGAAAACAAAAAATTTGAGTGATCTTTCCTCATCCATGGCAGCTACCGTGTTAGTACATCTAAAAGCCAATTTTCCCCAGCCACTTTTATTACACTAAAATTGGTATCACAGAGCAGGAAGACACAGCACAAATTTAAAATCCCCTGGATCTCTAGCAGAGTTTTGGAATCTTATCTCACTTTAACAAGATATCCAAACATTCACCAGTATTCGACAGTTACTCTTTCTGAGACTCAGTTTCTCTGTCAAGGAGACCTGCCTGAAGGAACATTCCGCCCTAGCACCTCTCACAACCATCAGAGGATGAAAACGGGAGGTTGGCAAGTTCTGACTTTGTATCTGTAGTCACAGACGAATTCTATTTCACAGGGATAATGGAAACATAATGCAATAAAGCAGGTTTATTTTAAATCTCTAGGAGAAAATCANAAGAAAGAAAGAAAGAAAGAAAGAAAGAAAGAAAGAAAGAAAGAAAGAAAGAAAGAAAGAAAGAAAGAAAGAAAGAAAGAAAGAAAGAAAGAAAGAAAGAAAGAAAGAAAGAAAGAAAGAAAGAAAGAAAGAAAGAAAGAAAGAAAGAAAGAAAGAAAGAAAGAAAGAAAGAAAGAAAGAAAGAAAGAAAGAAAGAAAGAAAGAAAGAAAGAAAGAAAGGTCAATCCACATAATTACATAGCAAATGTAAACATTAGAGGACTGAATCCAGCAAGAAGTGACAACAAAACACTACCAGATGAAATTGTATCACTAACTCTTTAATGAAGAATATTTTGTTCCCTACTGACTATTTTTAGTGTAGAAAGCAAGATGCTGGTCTAATGGAAACAAAACTAACAACTTCATTGAAGGAAGTATAGCATATATCATATTTATTGTACAATGAAAATCATATTTCAGGTTGGATTGCAAGAAGATCCACAAAAAGAACTACAGCAAGAGCTGAGAGAATAAGTGTAACTGCCCTCATTTAGTAGCCCATAACTATACTATCGAAGTCACAGGGTAGAATAATTAAATTTAATAGAAACCACCCATGGTTTGAAATTGCCCTCATTTTAGGAATTCAAGGGCTGCACAGTTCAGCTTGATTTGTTCAAATTATTCAGTGTCTCATGATAATCAGATAAAAGATTTTACATCATGTTAGAAGAAGCAGGTTTTGGGAAACACACACAGTACAAAAAAATATACTCCAAAGAAGGACAGATTAGAGAAGTTTCGATTCTCAGCATAGCTGAATTGGGTAGGAAGTTTCATGAGAAGAACATTATAATAGATTCAACTTTGAAAATTAACATATGGGTTAAATTAGTGGGTTTTGATCAAGGATTTATAGGGCATTCACTTCTGTCTAAGAATAAATATTGCCATTGCTTCAGACAGCATGTAGAGGTCAACAAACAATTTAGATCTGATACAGTGTTGCCCAGCAGGAAAAAGATTAGGTGAAGGAACACTGGGCTGCCCTGTGCACCTTTTGACAGTAAACTATTTCTGCCCCTCAAGAGCATGACAGTTATAATTTGATTGTTCCATTTTTATCTTAGCCATGGAGAGTCTCTCAGTCTCTTTTGTTGCTTGGTTTCAGTGTGATCTGATCCATATCTGTGTCCAAATTTTTGTATATTTTTCATGGCTTTCATTCAGAACCTTGCTAGGAGCTGTCATCCTGTATTGCTCCTTTCTTCCTGGTCATCAACAAACAGCATTTTCAGAGCAACATCCCAAAGCAGAACAAATGAACATTAGTTCTTACTATCTTTTACAAACAGAAGAAAAAATCCACAGATCACTCATTTAAAATTCTGGGAAAGTACTGCTAATGCAGAATGGAAATAGCAATAGTAGACAATTTGCCCTACTATGTGATAGTGAAAACACTGATTTGCACAATATCCATCATTGCACAACTAAAGATTGCTACGCAACATGTAAATTAACCCACGGTTTGATTAAGGATTTTCAAAAAGATTTGGCAGAAAATAATAGGTGGGAAGTATTATTGAAATCTTGAAATACAGAGGTGCTACCTTCTGAAAGTTTAATCTCTACAAAGATGACACATATAATGTAATTTAATTTTAAACAGTATCCTTGAAAGCTCTTTTAATGTTTAGATACAGAAACCAAGAAATCCATAATAAAAAAAAAAGAAGGGTAGGTGAAACAACAAAAGATGCATTATGGTAGACTTGCAAAAGTGCAACTGATATTAAATATTTTTCTCTTCATGTATTAAGCAATTCAGGAAGAAAATGGAAAATAATAACATTCAGTACATTTATCATGTTCATGCATATTGGAAACAAAACCATGAATAACAGCATGAGAAAATAAAAAGCAACATATAAATCTATAGAAAGCGTAGAAAAGGATATAATGCAAATTATCTAAATCTGCTGCAATATCAGATGATTTCTAAATAAAAAGGAAATGTAGATATTCAGAAAAAGAGTGATGTGTAACCCACTGAAATACCACATGAATGTTGACTAGCTATATGAGAAAAACAGGCATGCTTTGACAAACTACTCAAAGGAAAAGAAGAAAAACCTGTTTCATTTATTAAATGCAGCATTTAGTCTCATGCTTTTATGGCAATTGATTTTTATCTATTTTTATAATAGCCTGTATAAAGAAATATAGGAAAAATAAATGCATATATGTTCATATTGATATACTAAATACAAAATAATAACTCTGTAGTTGTATGATTGTAAATTATATTTTGGCAAAACAAACATGACAAAAAGTTCCAGAAATAGTAAGTTACCATATAGCAATATTTTAAAATAATTTTTTATTGCAGCACATCAAACACTTATTGCTGAAATGCACATTGAAACCTACAAAGCTTCAGGATGATCAATGATTGTATCTTGCTACTATGCAAAGATTTGACATACCTTTTTCCACTATCTTGCACCTTTCAGCATCAGTTATCTGCATTTTCACAAGGCAACAGTAAACAATTTTTAAAATTGCAACATTGCATCTGAAAGTGGAGAAAAATAAGAGCATACCTACCAAGGAGATGACCTGAATTCAGATCATCTGGAGCAAGAACCAAGTTCGACACTTTGTTGTCTGATACCCTATATAAAAGGACAACTTAGATTCCTCTATTGTTTCCATGTTCTTAACAAAGAATAGAATTTAGTGGATTGTGTTGGGTGTTGCTGGGGTAGATATAATGTTCTTCACAGTAACTAATATGGAGCTGTGTTTCAGATTTGTGCTGGAAATGGTTGATAAGACGGGGATGTTTTTGTTATTGCTGAGCACTGCTGGCACAGAGTCAAGGCCCTTTTTTCTCTCACCACCCCCCGCCCCCCAGTGATAAGGCTGGGGGTGCACAAGGAGTTGTAAGTAGACACAGCTGGGACAGCTGACCCCAGCTGACCAACAGGCTATCCCTGACCATATGGCATCATGCTCAGCATATAAAGGTGTGGGGGATATTTGTAGTGGTGGCTTTTGTCTTCTCAAGTGATTGTTCCATGTGGTGGAGCCCTGCTTTCCTGGAGATGGCTGAACACCTGGCTGCTAATGAGAGATGGTAAATTAATTCCTTGGTTTTTTGTGTGTGACTTTATCTTTTAAGCTGTCCTCACCTCAACCCCAGGTTTTCTCATTTTTGCTCTTCTGATTCTCTCTCCCATCCCAAAACTAGAAAATGAGCTAGCAGGTGCTTGGGGCTTAGTTACTGGCTGAGGTTCAACCACAGCATGTATCCAAACTGGCAAAGGGACATTATGTAAGAACATTTAGCTTAGTTACACTATTATTAGTTCCTTCACTAATAAAATCATTACTATTTTTATCATATCTTTCTTAGAAGCTAGATTTAATAAAAATTTTTAAAATAATCTAAAAACATATTAAAGAGACTGCTTTCCTAACTTAAATTTTGCAATACCTTTCTAATTGAGATTTTTGTATGTATTTGGCTGTTGACTCTTTTGTTCAGGCCAGTAAGAGTGTTTTAAAAAATTTGCTTTGCTGCAATGCTTGTGACAGAGTCAATTTGTTATAACAGACGTTTCAGCATTCTATGCAGTGGCTATCAGAACAAAGCAAAACGTACGCAGTCTACGCGATACTGTCTTAAAATCTGGCACCTTGTTCCAAGATTGATCTGTATAATGCATCCCGTCCTTAAGCACAACTCTGAATGTCATGCCTATTAATTCAAAGGTCTTTTCTAAGATCAGCCTAAATTCTGTGTTTGTTGGTTTTGTAATGAAACTCTTTATAATCAAACCAGGTATTTTAATGCAGCGTTTTGCTTTCTGCTGCAGTCCACTATTACCTCAAAGAGATATATAGAGAGATAAATCAATATGTCAATTACCTTTAATTAAATGAATATCATCTCTTTAGAATCAGGTCTTTGCCAAAATATGAAAAGAAGTGTTGCAAGTTGGCTAGCCAACCTTTCATCAATTGGCTGATTGCTGACAGCTCAGTGGTACATGAATCAAGAGCCAGAATATCATTTGCTAACATATTGAGAAAATTATTTCTGGCACCAAACTGCACCTGCATGTTATAAGAAAATGCTTTCATACATTTCCACAGCCAGAGCAATGAGACCAACAGAACAAATCTGGTTGTCAAGTCTTGTATGTATTTCACTGCATTAATATGGCATTAATTTGATGTCTCTAAATAAGTCTTAATGAACAAAAACCAGGAACAGCAAATCGATAAATTTTGAAAGTCAGCAGATAGCATTTACAAAAGACTCTGTGTAGTTTAAAGGCTGGAAGCCACTAATAAATGGAAACAATAAAGACTTCTATACATGTCTCACTAGTGAGGGAGGTCCCTCTCTGAATCCTAAGAGTGGCAAGACTGAAAATGCAGGTTTCAGTAACTCCTTACTGAGTAGTTAGTTCAAGCCTTTCCTCCCTTCCTCAAGGTGCAAAGGTCCCCTTATATCTTCCTGCAACCCAGTTCTTAGACAGTTGTCGCTGTCTCCTGGTTCTTCTGAGGAGAACAGCTTCTCCCAGAGACGAAAGGCAATTGATATGCCCACGGAAGACGCAGTTAGGGAATAAAGAGATGCAGTCTCTTCATGAAGCTCTCGAAGGTTTATTAGCAAAGGAGTATGGAAGGAGTAGGATTGAGGAGGTTCGGACGAAGGGCCTCGAACAGAGGCTTGCACAAGGTTAAATAGTGCAGGGAGACAGGAGGGACAAAAGGGGAAAGTTCCAATGGGATACAAGGCTTGGGTGACTGACAAACTAATGGACAAATGTCAAAGCCACGCCTAGCACCAAAAATTGACCAATCATGAATAACTCTCAACTAAGACAAAGGAGATCTTTCTAGAACATAACCATATTTGACTCTTTAGGGAGGGGGAGCGGCAGCCCAATGCATTCCCTGAGATTATAATATTCAAATTCATGCCCCAGGAGCTCTTGGGAATGGCTCACTTAGTCACCCTATCTTAAGGATCTTCTGCTTCCCAAGGCTCTTCGGGTGTATCTATGTCAGAGTCATTTTCAGGGGACTCATAGTTATCTAAATCTTCAACCACATGGGCCGCAACAGACAGTGTATATAACTTCAGGCCTATATATTCTACTACAGGAGCAGGCAGCTAAAAGTTAGGTGTCTTTGGAACAATTTGAAAAATTTAAGTACCTTAGTGAGAATTTATAGGTAGAATTAAGAACCAGTGATACCACTTGTATAACCTCAGGCACTTTGTTGTGGTACCTAAGAAAAACTTCCTTAGACTCCTTCTTTGGAGAGAAAATGTACTCCAAGAAGTTAATGTATCTCATTAAAATCAGTATCGTCATGCTGTCTTTCCTCATGGGATGCTAACTTTATTGAAATGGGTTCTTGACTTCTGTGCCTCAGTTAGATGGTATGAATCTTCTGTAGATATCCTAGGGCAAACTATCAGCTAAATAATTTTATCCATCTACATCCCACTGTGATATTACAGTAATCTACCTTCCTTCAGCATGGATTCACTAAGGAGAAATCATGCTCTACAATCTGATAGCCTTCCATGATGACATGGCAGGATAGGTTCAGTGAGAGGAGAGCAGTGGATGTTGTCTGGCTTGACATCTGCAAGGCTTTTGACAATGTGTCCAAAACATCTTAGTAGGTAAATTCAGGAAATATGGGTTGAATGAACAGTGGGGATGGATCCAGAACTGGCTGAATGGCAGAGCTCAGAGGATGGTGGTCAGCAGAGTAGAATCCAGTTGGAGACCTGTAGTCACTGGCATTCCCCAGGGATCAACACTGAACCTGGTCTTATTCAACTTGTTTGTCACTGGATGAAGGGATCAAATGTCCTCAGCAAGTTTGCTGATAATGTGAAAATGGGGGGAGTGGTTGATGCGCCTGAGGGCTCCACTGCCATTCAGTGGGACCTTGATTGGCTGGAGAGTTGGGAGGGCAGAAACCTAATGAGGTTCAACAAGGGCAAGTGCAGTGTCCTGCACCTGGGGAGGAATAACCTGCACAGGCTGGGAGCTGAGCTATTGGAGAGCTCTGCTGGGAAAGACCTGGGAGTACTGGTGGATGACAGACTGACCATGAGCTAAACTGCCATTATTTTTCATCCTTTCTAAATCACACTTTATCAGATGATACGTGTTTAAGTCTTTGCATCTCACTTCCAGTAGGTTCTGAGCCATCAATTAGACTAGTGCACAGGAGACGAGAATTTGGACTGCCTGATGTCCTTTTGGTCTCAGGCTATGTGAAATGACCTTAACGGACAGCTAAGTAGGCAAAAAAACCACTCTAGTACTTCCTTTCCTACTTGAAGGAAGGTAAGCACAAGAGACAAGCAGGTAATTTATGGTTAAACGTTTTCCTTTGATCTGTATATTGCTTTTTCTATTTCAGGCTAATTTGATTAAGTACGCACAAAAGGGGAGCCAAAGGAGTAAGGCTTTTTCTTTAGGCAGCTAGCCAGGATACACAGTAGCAGAGACCTAATTTATTATTGTTATTGTTATTATTGTTATTATTATTATTGATCGCTCTCCAACTGATACACATAATTGACCCAGAATAACAGGGGAGCTGAATTAAATCTGAAATATTTGAGCATACTTAATATGGGGTTTTCCAGCACTAAAAGCTTGAATAGTTTCAACTGCTTTCAATACTACTGAAAATGTAGGTAAAATTGTATTATGGCTTCACAAGTTATTTTGTGTCAGCTGAACTTCAGTAACTGACAGTATGGATGCTGTTACCCCACTGCAAATATGAAGAAAAATGCTCTAGCTTATATCCTCTCTTGTTAAGACTTAAGCAAATGCATTTCATATTACATTTCCTGTCAGTTACACAGTCGAAGTACAAAGTAATTACCTACATCCGATTTAGTCATCTAGATGCCTTTTATAAAGCACAGGGCAGCTGTGTGGAGTGATTCATCTAATTCTGAAGTAGACAGCTAAAATATATCAGAAGAAATATGCATTAAAAGCATCTATTTCTTTTTTTACTAGGGAACTTACCTGTTTAGATGCAGATATCTCACCAAATTTGTGCAAGACCAACACAGTGACAACAGCTCAGCTTACACATGACAATCTCTAATAATGATTTATCTGTATGTTTGAGCTGCAAAGACTTTTCCTGTGTAAAGACAGAAAAATGTACTGTTGGCTCCAAGCACTTATTGCTGATGCACATACCACATTGCCCTGCTTGCCCTGGCTGTGAAACATAAACACATGATGAATCATGGGTTAGAGGACTGACACTGACTTCAGTCCTTCTGGTGCTCCAAGGAGACACAGGTCTGTGTCATCCGTGCTAAGCGAGACCTGTGGGCAGAAGAAAACTCCAGTCATAGATTCATAAATTGCAAATTCAGAATACACATTTCTTTCAACTGAGTTCAGCAGAAAATATATAGTGGTGTAACCAAAGTAACCAATTTTGATCTTGCCTATATTGTCATCTTATCACCAACTATACACTTTTATGGGGTTTTTATATTTAGCAATTGGGAGAGGTTGAACAGCAGAATTGGATTAGGCATGCATCTCATTAGGCATGTATACAGTACTAACAAAGAGGAGCAATTACAAAACAAAACAACAAAAACTAATAAGGAAAACCCATCATCAGTTAACATAGCCAAGAATTTGCAAGGTTCACTGGTTCACTCATTCTTCAAATTCCTCTTCTAGCACAGAAAGATTTAATCTTGATGAGTCAATTTCACAGAAAATCCTGACTTCTCTGACCCAAAACTTTAATGTGTATAGTGCCTAGACTAACATTTTGCCAGGACAAATACTGCCACAAGTCAACTATCAATGAATTTGCAGCGGTTAAAAGAGGAGCATCAATTAAAAGGTAAAAAAAAATTGTGCTTCATATAAAAAAGTATATTAAATGCTCTGTTATAGGTAGCTTAGAAATTATTCAAAGTGGTTTAAAAGAATATAAATACTGTATAATTTATCTTAAGAATTCAAATGTGTCCTTCCCTGCCAAACCAAAATTGCTGTCAATGTCTTGTCTAAGACCGTGATTAATGATATTTAGAAACAATACTGCTGAGATATAGTATGTTTTGCAGGGTGGATCATGGATCTTAGTTACTTAGGAGATTATCTGCTAATTGTTGTTCTTTATTTGAATCATAACATCATGACAGTAGCAACAGTTATGTTGCATCTAATGATGCACTTCATTATAACCACGTTTTTAGAGGCTTATAACTTTGTATAAATTCTCTGCTCATAAAGTTATTCTCAGTCCAAAGAAGGCATTTTGGAACAGTCTGACACAACACCATTTGACTGCTTAGGATTTGCATGTTCAAAAATGTGCTACTTCTTTTGCCTCCTTCTTGATGACACATTAACATACTTGTCGTCTTATGGTACTCAAAACTCACCAGATTTTTTAAGGCGGCAGCTTGCAGTTCTCAACAAGTAGAAATGCTTCTGACACATTTGGAAGAGTGCTTTAGAAATAACACAGGTTTAAGTGTTGCTCAATTAGGGAAAGGTCAGTGATATTTGGAACTGCCCAAAAGGAGTGGTGATGCTGAAGAAACTATCAAGATTTGTTACATTTTCCAGTCAGTGATAAGAGACCAGTCCACTGGCATAGAAAATCATGCTTCTTCCTTTTTCCTTCTCAAAACAAAGTAGACATAAATTTGTTTATACTGGCTGGGAAAAAAAATATTTACCTGTCCTAAACAATTATTATCCTGTTAGGATACTACAGTTAAACAAGTGACCATGCGTATCAACATCTGACACATGGCCACAGCTCAGTGGGCTTGAGTCTAGAAATTCTGTGGTGAAATACGGGTCTGGACATCTAGCTGCTATTCTCACGTGATCCCCAGGGTAAGAGCTTAGTGACAGTGTCAAATTAATTAAGCACCTCAGAAGAGCAGCTGTAGAATCCCATCCAGCCTCCTGAATAACGCCAGTGCGGCATGGGCTGTCACCTCCTTGCATTTGCTCAACAGAAAATCAAACCCACTGGGAATTTGCAGATGTAGAGGGAAAGGGCAAGGAAAAAAACCAACCCCAAGAAAACAGCATCGGTATGATTTGATCTTACTGTATTTGCTGAATCTTCACAAAAATGAAGCTGTGTACACCACAGAAGAAACAATGGTCACAAACAGAGGCAATATCACAAGAGGTATCCTCCTTGTCTTATGAGGCTGTCACTCCAAATGGCATATACTGTGAAGCAATATGCAACAACTTCTCCAGATCCCAGAAAAGAGAGAGATAAATGGCATCGAATTGGCTGTGTCTCCCAAAAATGTCTCAAAGAAACTACAACCACAGCAGGCTGAGCAGATGAGCCCTCAGAGACTGGGCTTGGAGTCTCAGACAGAAAGGAAAGATTTATTTCCATCTGGTAACAATGATGCTAATATCTCAGAGAGACCCACTGGGCTCTGCAGTAGCACCTAGCAATTCTAAAACTAGATGGACATAATTAGCTTAATTACTCGCCTGCTTATTCAAAATTTTACATTACATTTATGTTGTTATTACAGTCACATTTGGCATAGAAAGAAGGATGTGGGCAACTGAAGCTGTAAGAGGCTAAGATGAGCCAAACCGAAGCAGTCAGTGTCATCTGCTGTCTTGTTATATTATTCAGGAACTCCTGTTATACAGTATGGATCGCCTAGGACTCAGATGCCGAATGTAGCAATCCTCTATCATGCTGCTTGGCACTGAGTGACTGCTGAAAAACACGGCAACCTTGGTGGTTGACAACCTCTATATATTCACAGGACAGCTACAGCATGAACAGCTTATAATACAAGTTTCTGCCTCTGCCAAAATATCACTATACTGTGAAGCTTCTCATAGATATACAGCAATACTGGAAATTCCAGTCCCATTAAAATGTGTGGTTCTCTTCAGGCTGCTAAATCTGGGAGCTGTAATTTGAGAAAGACAGATACTCCTGCAATTTTGAGCAGAGGTTTGGGACAACATGGCAGGGCAGAGAGACTTGGTGTTTGCAGTCATAACCTCTCAGCAAATCCAGAAAATACTGAGGGGCAAATATGGTTGTTTGGCACATACTGGACCTACAGACTTTAAAGAATAAAACAAATTTAGAAGCTGACCACTGAGTCATGAGCCTTTGTAGTTTTCACATCCAGAGTTGATGTTTCTCTCTGCTGGGGGGATGACAGGAAGCGGCGGCCTCACAATACGAGGTCTCCCCGGCACGAATCTCCACCAAGTCTGGGCTGGGCAGCCCCCAGGGTGCGCTTAGCGTGGCATGGGTCTCCGGCCACAGAAATTCTAGCAGGAAATGAAGTCAGATGAAGGAACGAACCTGGACTCATCTCTGTTCTGGCAGGGAGTTTTATTTGGGGTAACGGGGAGAGGGGTTGCAGGGGAAGAGAAGGGGGGAAGGAAATACAGGAATAGGGTATGGGCTGCCAGCCCGGAAATAAGACCCCCTCCCAGACCCAGGACCTGGCTTTTAAGGGGAAAGGAAGGGGGTGGGGGCTGGCTCTCTGAGAGCCAGTCCCAGGAGAAGGAAGGGAAGATGGGCGAAAGGGGTACGCACCAATAAGTTTTCAGGTACAGCAGAGCATATTTCAAAATGAACCAATGGTATACAGAGCAGGGAACAAAGGGAGCACATGGAATCCTAAAATCTACATTGCTACACAGAGTAGATATGATTATGAAATATTTTGTTAGTTTTTACTCAAAATCTCCGACTGGAACTTCCAACTTGCTGGAAATCTGGAATTCAATGTAAAAATTTGTCTTACTGCCACTTTTGTTCCAAAACTTACTGGTTGATCATTTTTTGAAATTTCCCACACTGCTTAATTCAACAATAGTGATCTCTTTACATAGTGTGTTAAATGCCTTTAAACATGCTAATCTGATTCCAGTTGCACATTTGCTCTTGCAAAGCCACAGACTAACAATTTTGTACGTCATAAGAGCAGATCCAGCTAAAAGGTGAGTAAATGGCAGTTGCTAAAGGTTACATAACCAGTGTATATAACAGGTAAATTAGTAGACTCAGTGAAGGAAAGAACTGTCTACATTATAGCATCTTTCCATTTTTTCTTTTCTTTCATTCTAAAAGGTGTGAATAATAGGCTTGAAGCCAATTTCAGTGTCTGGAGAAAGCACTCCACCATGTTAACCCAGCAGCAAAAGAACAGTAAACAGCTATCGTGAAAATAATCCTTCAGGATTCTTCAAAAATAAGACGATTGCTCGTTTTGAGGTGTGTAGCAATGTGAGTTTTAGGATTCCATGTGTTCCCTTTGTTCCCCTGCTCTGTATACTATTGGTTCATTTTGAAATATGCTCTGCTGTACCTGAAAACCTATTGGTGTGTATCCCTTTTGCCAATCTTCCCTTCCTTCTCCTGGGACTGGCTCTCAGAGAGCCAGCCCCCGCCCCCTTCCTTTCCCCTTAAAAGCCAGGTCCTGGGTCTGGGAGGGGTCTTTTCTCCAGGCTTGCAGCCCCTACCTTGTCCCTGTCTTTCCTCCCCCCTTCTCTTCCCCTGCAACCCCTCTCCCCATTACCCCAAATAAACCTCCCTGCCAGAACAGAGATGAGTCCAGGTTCGTTCCTTCATCTTACTTCATTTCCTGCTAGAATTTCTGTGGCCGGAGACTCATGCCACGCTAAGCGCACCCCGGGGGCTGCCCGGCCCGGACTTGGTGGAAATACGTGCTGGGGAGACTTCGTATTGTGAGGCCGCTGCTTCCTTCAGTCCTCCAGCAGAGAGAAACATCAGAGGCGAAGGCCTCACTCTTTCTTTTCTTTCTAGACCCTGATTTAACTTGGTTTTCTTCCAGAGAATAACCTGCTTTATTTCACTTTCTAAATCCAATGAACACAACTGCAGTGTATACTAACTATGTCTCTGTGTCAAGGGGCACCAAAAATATGCTAGTATTGTTGAAAAGACAAATGGGAAAACCTTGATTTAGCAAGATGTTCTTGTCAATAAAGAACAGACAGAAAGGACCCACATAAAGGCTGTAAAGCTTATCCAAAAAAGGGATCATATGGAATAGTATTTCTTTAAAAATTACTCTTAAAAAAAGTCTCAGAAATACCTAGCAGGCAAATGAGGAATTTTTGTTCGTTTGTTTGCAAGGGCTTTTTTGTTGCATTTTACAGCATAATATGAATCCTAGGAACACGTTATAGTACTTTGTACTAGACTTTAAGACCTGGTAAGTGTCTATTTTGCATAAAGCTATTGGGCGAGGCTGTGCTTTTTGGCATAGCTTGCTACTGTTTGATAGCATTTTAAAAGCATGGTGTGCTTGAACTATCAACACACAATAATCGTTAACTTTATGCTCCACTAGTTACTTTGTTATGTGCAATGGAATAATTACTATGAAGTTTTTTATTGTGGCACTTTTGTCACAGTTGCTTATTTGATATGGAGCCTCATTTTGAACTTTTTTTTTGCTTTCTTTGCTGTCCCTTCCATGGCATTAATAACATACTGCAATTTAATTAAAAATTGGGCCAGAAAACATTAGAGGAAATTTCAGTGATTCTGGTCATTAAAGATTTACCCTTTCTGACATGTAAGTGGGGTTCTTTACGGAGTGCTTATTTGTTTGATTTGTGCTTAAAGCATGTGTATATTTAAATCCGTTTCATTAAATAAAGCACAGGGCAAAAAGTAGTATCTAGTGGGTTTTTCTTGCAGTCATCTCCAAACACTAACATTGTGACATGGATACTAATGTGTATCATGGGAAAGGATGGGAAAATAAAGCATCTATCCAATACTTAAGAAAATATTAAGTACTAAAATAGATTTTTTTAAGCAGATTCAGATGGTGAAAAAAGAATATATATAAATATATATGTAATCAGATTTCAAGGACTAAACTAGATAATTAAAGTTCATCCTAAAAATTAAATGTGTGCTTACTGTTTGTTGATTTTGGGGGGCTAGGAAGAAATGTGTACACTAAAGATGAGTGAGAATTCATTTTTCACAAGACGCATTTCATTCACATTTGTCATGAAGCTTATTATTTCTTTGATCCTAAAATGTTGATTTCTTTGGTCTTAATTTCTTACAGGTTAATGAGCAGATCAGTGTTCTTACTTAACTGACCAATTTTCCAAGGAAGTGAGTTTGTTTTGTTATTAGCAGGAGCAGTGGGACAGCAGGGACTGTAGGAGAATACTCATGAGAGGACTCTTGATTCAGCAAAGAGGTTTGGGCCATCTAGTTTGGTCCAGGGACCAAGGGAACTCGTCAAGAAATTTTAGCATGCCTGCTAGGAAGAGATAACTATGGAGGCTACATTTTCCAGGTAGCTCTGGCATCAGAAACACACAAGGTGAGCCACAGGCAGAGTCCCCAGCGCCCACTGTAGCCACCACCATGGCACATCACAGACCCTAATAAGCCTGCAGCTCCTGCAGGCAGATGCAGCTCTGCACGCACAGTGAAGCAGAGATTCCTGGTGCTTCCCACACATCTTGGGGCCAGTGATGATGAGCTACTTGTCTGCAGGACATGAGCCATGGTAAGGGTCTGTGTCACCAAGTAGTGGAGCTGTGAGAAGAGGTCATCAGCCGTACAACATCAGGGATTTAGATATTTAGCCGTCTTTGTGAGGCAAACTAAATAATTTTGATTAAAAGAGATAGGTTATGATTGAAATAATTCTTAACTTTTTCCTACTTCTTTCTAATTTTTAATTTTTGTTTTTAATTTCCCTTCTGATTTTAGCTGTCATAATTTGCAATTTTACAGAAATTGTTTCTGTCCACAACATATTCAAAACAACCAGAACTGGAGCAGCTTAGTCCCTAGAACTCCAGGTTCTCCATTCCCTAGTGAGAATCTTTGAGAAATATAAATTAAAATTAGTTTCAGTGCATTGAATTAATTATTCCATTTATTGGTTATTATCTTGCTTTGTGGTTTTACGTGCCTCTGAACTGCAGATGGAATTAGAAGAGAGAATCAACTAATTAATCTTGGGCTTCCAAAAGAGACAAAAGTGTTTGAAAGATGGGAAGAAAGTAAAGTAAAAACTTCATCAAAATGAAAAAAAAAATGCAAAACTTAAAAAAAACCTTTAAAAGATCAAACAGCTATATAAAACATGAATTTAGTTCATGTTTATGCATCGCAATTATTCAGCATCTGTGGGTATGTCTATTATTTGTATGTATAGCAATTTAATGCATTGGCAGAAAATGTCATGTTTCTATAGCACTCTAGAGATTATGAATAAAATATTTAATTCAGGAGGTTGCAATTGCATTTACTAAATTATTTTACTGACCTTTTCCTAACTTATGTTGGCCCATAGTGGGTGCATGAGCACTGCCAAAAAATAGAAAAATGCCATTTACCTGTGGAGGGTCAGGTCTCGGTTGCCGCTGTCGATCAGGGAGAAACCACGCCTGAAGACTCCTCCTCGTGGGAGGATTCTGCAAGTGGCACCGAGGTTTAGTTCCCTCCCCTCCTCCCAGAAAGTTCCCCAGTTCTATAAGTTAGGACTGGTTTGGAGTTTGCTGTCCCCTCCTTGTCATCCTGAAAGTTCTGTACCCCTCGGTTTACAATTGGTTGTCGTGTTGCCACCCATCCCTTTAAAATTTTAGTTTGCTGCCTGCTGTCGCTGCTTCCCCTTTGATGTTCCCTATTGGCCCCTATCCCTCACTCCTCCCCCTTCCCCCCTGCCTTTTAACCCCTTGTCACAGCCCTTTCAGGGGGCTCCCTCCTGTAGCTCTCTGGTTTCCTGTTCTGTCCTCGTTCCTTAAAGAGAGTCTTGGGAGAACCCTATCTCGCAGCCTTTTGTCTCTGCCTGTCGTCACCCTCGCACTGCGGCAGTCACTCGCCGGGAGCTGCGCTCCCTCCACACTACACACCAGTGTCACCCGAGTCGGCCCTTGCTAGCCGGCGTCCCAGGTTGAGGACTGCCCTGAACCCAACAGACGGCGACATTTACCAGTCACGGAAAAAAAGATAGGTGTTCAGAAAGAGGTAGTACTCAAAACAGGCACCAGGGACAAAAATTTAGAACTGGTACACATTGTGAAAATAATTCTTATACTCAAGTAACATATGCCAAGTGTCTAAAACAAAATATGGTAAATGAGGACATAGCAGAGGTTTTTGTTAGTCATTCTCTATAGAGTAGTACGAAGCTGAGACCCACTAGTTCGACATGTGGCACAGCATCCAGAAAAAAAAATTAATTCTGTCAAAAGAAGCCATGCCATATTAACTTTGCCAAACTGCATATTGACTCTGTGTCATATCTGCTAAACCTTAGTTTGGTCTAGGCTGGGTCTGGGCTGAAGCTGGACCTGAATTTTGCAATGCATATCACTTGGTGTTGAGCATCGTGGACTTACTGGCATGTGTCTCCACAGTCCTGGACACCTCTTCCCATTCCACAGCGAGGACCCATCATGGAACAACAATACAGCTTCTTCTTGAACCAACATCAGTACCTGTTCTGCTCTAGATTATGGGTGTAAATCTATATTTACTAGCACTTATAAAATATGTTTTCTCCTATCACAAGCAAGATATCTATACTACCAGTTGTAGAGGACCTTCCCATTAAGGGTGGGTGGTCATGCTGTCTTACCTAAAATACGTGGTACACCACCAGCACTACCTGTAATAAGATATCTTTCTTTGTATTTGAAAAGAAGTGAATGGGACTTATGTTCACCTGTAGTTAAATTATATTGGTTTATATGGAAAAAGAGAACAGTGTCTCTGGATACAGGAAGACATAATGATTTATGCAAAATACTGATTGTTTTAATGATGTATGCACGTTACCTGAGTTATAGCAGGCCTGGAAGATTTTACTACACAAACTATGCAT
Organism: Grantiella picta; assembly: GCA_013397955.1. NCBI lineage: Eukaryota > Metazoa > Chordata > Aves > Passeriformes > Meliphagidae > Grantiella > Grantiella picta. Next base: position 381,116 of record VZRM01008560.1, on the reverse strand, counting down.
CATGTTTTAAGTCTTCTTATAGCCCTGCTGATTTTGTAGAAGATCTATCAATAAACTGTTGTAAAAATGACTTTTTTTCTTTAAACTAATTCACATTTTATATTTATTTGAAGAGGTCCAGCACAACTGTGATCTAGCTAGGCTCAGAACTGAATTAATAAACACATCCAGAACTGACTATGCCCAAAAACATTCCAATCTTTAGCAAGTGGGGTATTTAAGCACAAACAAATGAAGATGCATCTAGATATCTGGAACTTTGGCTGCAGTAATTTAGTGAGATAAGATTTAATGAAGCCCAAGATAATACTCAATAGAAATATAAAAAAGAAAGCTTCTCTACTAAGTCATAAAGCAAGAGATTTAGCAGCAGGCAGAGAGTAATTGTAAATAAATCAAATTAACTCCCAGTACAATGCATTTTGAAAAGTTCTGCTCTGGAATTTATATGCATATGACACTATTGTAGAGCAGGAGAAATTATTCTTGAGGTTCTACTTTGCTATTCTTCTGTAGACACTTAAGCATAAAGAACAAGCTGTACTCACAAGTGTCAGTCTGTAAAATTATTATATGTGCCCATCTCCGTTCAAGGAGTGCATAATTTCTACTCCTAAGTTCCACATAGCAGTGGAGAGTATTTAAAAATTAATTTAAAAAATCAGTTTATAGGGTTGTTTGTTTCCAATATGATACACAGGATTTTGAAGTGCGTGGGGGTTTTAGTTTTGGTTGGTTTTTGAGTGGTTGGTTGGTTGGTGGTTTTTAAAAAAAATGTATTTTTATTATTAGTTGGATTAAAACCAGCATAGGAAGTTTGCTACAGGCTTTGGTTAGAACTTTGAAGTGATTCCACCTGTACCTTTTTCTTAAAATATGCAGACTAAAACTGTCAAAAGAATTATGAGTAGCTAAGGTTACTTTTCAATACAAATTAAAACAGCATAACTAGAGTTACATGTTCATATACTCTTAGTGCTGGCATAGTCTTCTCTCACTCCTATGGTCTTCTACTTATCCAAGACAGAATAAACAAGCACTATTTATTCTCACTTCTCAAGAACAGCTTTTTTAAAAAATCAGAGCAAATGAAAACACATACATTTCATAAGCAGTGGTCAAATAAAAAAATATTTTAAAAAGCACCACATCAGTCACATTAGTATACTGTCAAACCAATCTTCTGCCTCAAGGTGTTTTCAGTTAGTAGCACATTTCCTATCCATTTTCTGAGTTTCAAAGGCCATTTCTCTGGGCAGGCTTAAAAATGTTAACCACATTCTCCCAAAATCTTCCATTTCTCCTGTAATTTGAACATCACTTTCCTTAAAATTTTTCTGTCTTTGTGTTTCTCTTGGTAATCCTCAATAGTCATTTTTCCGCAGTTCCTGGGATCATTCACTCTCCCCTACTCTAACTGTGGAGATTTCCACAGCCTTCTTTTTAGATGATCTTCCTCCAGATTAATTTTGCAGTCCAGCTAGTAGAAAAAACGTGATTTTTTTTTAACTCATTCTCCCAATAAGAGAATGAGTAAAAAAACAATCAGGTTTTTTTCAGACAACCTGACAGTAATTTAGCTGGTCTGGTTTACATATATTTTTGAGAATATAATGAAGTGCAGTCTGAGAATCCTTATTCTTTTTGAAGGAAATCTAGGATCATTATGTCAGGCTTGGACATGTGAAGCTGGGTGAAATGAATCACACTTAATGTAGCTTAACTTTTAGTTCATTGCTTAGCAGATGTGTTATCCAAAAGTCAGCAGTTAAACTGCAGAGGGAAGTAAATTATGCTGATGCTTTTTTTTCTTCACACTTTATCAACTGACAATCATGTTTTTCCCTTTCCCAATTTTTTAAAATCTAACATTTTACCCACTTTAAATACATTACACCTCTTAATATTTTCGTGCATTCTTTTTGCATTTTTCATTGTGGTTTATCAATAATCATAAGCCCTTGGACATAAATGCATTATCACCTTTTATTTTATAATAAAACTGAAAGAGAGTAGGTTTAGATTGAATATTAGGAAGAAATTCTTTACTGTGGGGATGGTGAAGCACTGAAACAAGTTGCCCAGAGAAGTGATGGATGCCCCATTCCTGGAAGTGTTAAAGACCAGGCTGGATGGAGTTCTGAGCATCCATCCTGGTCTAATGGAAGGTATCTCTACCTGTGCTACAGGGTTTGGAACTAGGTGATTTTTGAGGTCATTTCCAACACAAACAGTTCTATGACTCTGTGTTTCCATAATCTATGGTGAATTACAGTTTAAAACTCTGAAACTCTTAAACACTTAATAGGTCTAAGGAAATTTGGAATCAAATAATTAAAAAACACTCCAACAACACAACAACCTGAAATTACACAAAGATAAGTGCATAAGATTATTTCTGACATATGTGCATACTGTGGGCTATGTCTGAGTTATCCACACTGTAAACGTAATGGAGTAATGAGACACCTTCAGAAACAAGCCAAGGGGCTATGCAAAATATTGCACATGGCAAGACATATCACTGCTAATAAGGCATTGTTCCTAACCTGGAATGACCACAAGTGCACTAACCCCTTTTATCCTGGCAGCAGTAAAGTCCCTCACAGCAGAATGAGGAACCCTTGCTAGAGAGAGGGTCTGTGGCTCTAGTTGAGGGTTCCTAAAAAGAACTGCAACTGGCAGTTCAAGCATCTTGGTCTAGTGAAAAATGTCCTTGCCTGTGGCAGGGGGATTGGAAATAGGTATTCCTTGAGTCCCCTCCAATCCAATCCAATCCAATCCAATCCAATCCAATCCAATCCAATCCAATCCAATCCAATCCATTCTATGTTTTTATGCAATTTCCATGATGTTGAAAGTGCCTCGTAGGGAATTCTTGCTCTGAAAAAGGGAAGGTTACCTCTCTTGTTGCCCAGATCTTTAGATGCTAACCAGGTTTGCTTATATAGCAAGAGCAGCTCTTTGATATTCCCTTGTGAATTTTAGTAACCCAGGATATGCTTAATACTGTGTCTGTGCACACACAGCATGTGTGTACTGCGTGCATTGAAAATATCGGGAACAGAATCAGCACATGCCTGGATTGCTTCTGGAGGCACTTTTTGCAACATGGGACTAGGGTTTGGCACACTATGGAGCAATAAAGAGAGACAGATTCTGAGCCTGATCCTTGGGTATTGATTAAGGGTCAGGTCTTTGCCTGCATCTGTCTCCGGACATTTCAAACAGCTCTGTTGAATACAGACCCACCATAGGAGGGCTTTGCTCTATGCTGAGCTGATGGAAGCCATCTATATATGTCATATGGAATCAAGGCCCAGGTTTGGTTCCTGACACTCTCTGTTACGTGTTTTAGACATAAATCTGTCACTTCAAATGTGACTGTGTCCATCTGCATAGCAATCTGCTCTGACAGGGGTAAAGCAAACAAACTGAGAAAGCTAAGAAATATTTCGGTTTTGTATGCTAGGCTAGGCAGGGCTTCTCCTTCTTGTTTTCTTGCTAACTAGATGGTTAGCTCAAAAAGAGAGTAAGGTGTGTTAGCAAAGCAGAGTGGAAAGGAAGAACAACCTGGTCACTGGCAGAGAGAGAAGCTGGCAGAATTGCATCTGGAAGACATAAGCAGGATTTAACAATTTAGAGAGGTAGCATAACGCAGTAGGAGGAGGAGGGGTGGAAACAGGCCTCTGCGTTTACCGAAAGTGTCTCTAAGGCTACTGAGAGATCACTCCAGCCAGCACTGCTCTGGTGCTGTACAGAAAGACCCTTCTCACACCCGAGTCAGTGTAAGGCACAGATTCTCACTCACCCAGAGAGCTGAATAGCTCATGTGTTACCAGAGACAAAGAATCCAGAGGCTCAATCAGCTGGATGTTCCAGATGTTTATTCCGGGGGGTTCCAGGGTGAAAGAGGAAGACGAGCCCCAGGTGTCCCTAGATATAGGGATCACCTGGGGTCAGGGGAGAGGAGGCGGGGGGAACACCCCAACCAATGGGGAGAAGGGAGGGATGGAGTCAGGGGTTAGGTTACAGCCAGGGGGATTTACATAATTTGGGGAGGGACTTATCGTGTTACTTCGACTGGGATGTTTTGCCACCGTGAAACCCTGCTGTACTGGAACCACTTGGCTCCCCAGCAGTTCCTGAGGTGGTATTATCCACCACCACAGTAGCAGGCAGATACACATGCACAGGGCAATAGTTTGTGAAGCAACAGAGAGCAACGCAGGATGATAACCACAAGAACTACCAAAACAGTGTGTGTAATTGCTATTGTGTCTCAGTTTTTGAGAACCATCATTTTTTATCACAGCAGCAGCATCTTGCAGGGAGGCTGCAGAGACAAGAAACACATTTCTCCTGACCTGGCTCTGATGCCTCAGATACTGACATCTACACTGCAGGCACCTGCATGTACATTAGTGAACTCCAGCTTTAAAATTAGCCGAGGTAAATGCTGTCCTGAAAAACATACTCTTCAGCTAAAATACTGCAAAGGCAAAATTTGGTAAATTTAATCTAATCTATCTAAGGTTGAAGGAAGCCTTACTTACATAGAAGTAACAACATGATAGAGGAAATAATAAAAAAAACCCCGTCTATATGAGAACACAGCTTCATTTAAATAAAAGGAGACTCTAATCTTCAGCAGTAGACAAATAACTGTTGAAAAGTTGACAATTCTCCCATTAAGCCCAGTAGGTTTTATCTTTGCATCTGGCACTGTGCATTACATTTATTTTGACAGAAGCTGAGATATTGGGAATATGCATACGATAATAGAATAAAATCCAACATCAAGATGAGTTGCTGAAAGGTAAGCTCATTAAACAAAATGAAATCCATCTTACTAAACAAAGTTTGAAGGCAACAAGCAATCTAGGAAAATATTAATGAAATAGGTTAGCTTTCTAGGGAGAAAAACAATAATTGTCCAAACAAGAAGAAAAGTAAGAGTAGTGCTAACACTGCTGCTACAGTTTTTTCAACATGTGTGAGTAGTTTTACAATTTGTTCTTGTGATGTGGAGCCAGGGAAGAAGATAAAAACTAAGATGATGAGTGCAAGGCAAAACTGATTGTGCATGAGATGAATGCTTTCCCTTCCTCCCAGCAGTGCAGTTGAGAGTAAGCTCAAGCAAACAGACTTTATTCACTTATAAATTGAGCAGAAGACAGTTTATTTGTTTACTGTATTATAGGAGCACATGCAATTTAGCTAATGTGGTTTTTTGTTGTTGGTTTGCTTTGGTTTTGCTTTGGGTTTTGTTTTTGTTTTTTTTTTCCAATGTCTTTAAATTTGTGCTGCTGCAGGTCTCCCTGGGAAAGAGCTTTGTCTAACAATGCCTCAAGGAAGAAATGCATTGAAGCTGTGAACCTCTGCATGAAGTAACTACTTGTAAAGAGTAATTTTTGAGGAAGTCTACGTTCAGTGGTTCTAGAAAACAACTGGTTGATAATTTTATCTAGTTATTAAGCATACTCTTTGCAAAGTGCCCTGTGACAATATACTTTCTTCCTCCAATATTTTTAAAGAATTCATTTAAATATCTACTCTTAACAGCATGTAAGGAAGCAAATTCCCTGAAGTTACAGAAAATTGTTATCTGGGTAAAGAAGCAGCTCTCAAAAGAAGAGCATTCTTACTGCTTTCCTGTACCAGGGTTTAGTCCATTTCACTAGAAAACAAACTTGATTTGTTCAACAGTAAAGGAAAATGCCCAGTTAGAGAGAGAGGGTTTCTCAGATTGCCTAAAACATTAATTTAAACAGAAATTCTCAGCTGGTAAAAACCATATTGTCAATACATCTGCAGTAATAGAAGTTTAATAAATTATAATTTCAAGTTGAGTTGAATATAAACTAACTTCAATAACAAATTTAAATAATTATACATTATTTGAATTCTTGTTCATATATGAAAGTAGGCAACAACAGTATTTGTATGTGAAACTATTTGTTGCCCAAGATGAGAAAGAGTTACAAGAATGGGCAATACAAAATGAGATATATTCATCAAATGAAATGTCAAAGTCTACTGTGCTGGTAAATCCTCCCAGTGCATTTGGTTTCATGACTCCTCTGATTACTTTTCAAAATCCTGTGTGGTCAGTTATGTCAGCAATACACAGATTAAATTACATTGCTGGCATACACTGACATGAAGGAATTTAACATCCTCGCATATTATGTAAAATATATATGAAAAAATTCCATTGACTTTTATGTGATAAATTAAAAATAAATTAAAAGTTGCATTAAAAAATTAACATAATATCTTTCTCTGAAGTAATGGGTCACAGTTTTAGCAGCATGTACTGGTTTTGATTTCTCAAGATTATTAAATCTTTCTTTTTTGGGGGCAAGGGATGATACTGAAAGGGAAAAAAAGCAACAGTGATTGAAGGCAAAAAAAGTCAGAATTCAGGCCATAAGTATCTGCTGAACTGTCTCCTAGGTGTAATATTCAATCAGCAGCTACTTAATCTATGTTGGTAACATACATTTATTTTTTTTATGGACACTACTGTAGCATGAAATTGGAAGAGGATTTCCTTATAGCTGAAATGTATTACAATACTTTTGTAATGAAAAACAAAGTTCCTGCTAGCTGGAAGTTTCTTCCTTTTTTTATTATTCTTTTGTCTGTTTAGGGGCAGAGTAACACTGTGGTGCTTTGGTGTGTCTGCACTTCTAGTGTTTTCTTTTCTAGGGTTTGGAGTTAAGTTCAGGGTACAAATACAGCCATTGAACTCCAGCTTCCTATACGGAGGGCCAAATTTTAGGTCTTTTTAGGGCTAGATACTTGCTGGCAGCGTGTGTCATATGGGAAACCCCTTGGCATTACAGCCAAGGCTATGAAGGCCAAACACCAGCTATACTGCTTGTTATATGAGGTTTCTTGTGTTTCACAAATCCTCAAGGAAGAAAACGAATTTGGGAATAGGATTACCCAGCTATTCCACAAGGAGTCAATACAGAGCACTGCAGCAATCTCCTAAGCCTTTGAAATCTGAAAACCCACTTGGTCCCTGCAGAAAGAGCAGACTAATTCACCCAGGAGATTGACGGTGATAGCCATGTGCCAGCATTCCCTCCTCAGCCCATGTGAAGGGCAGAGCAAATTGCCACTGCTGTAAACATTTCCAGTGCCCTCTATTTATCAGTGTTGGGGTTTACGAGAAGTACGTAAAAGAGAAAATCTGATAAACCAGATCTATCATCTGCTCAAGACACTCAGTAAACTTTACCTGCGTCATAATACAGAATTTTACAAAATCCAGGGACAATATGCTGAAGCCTACCTAGATCTTAAGCACTATCTGGGACCTGTCTGTGCCATTCTTCAATCACCAATATTTTTCGAGCATTATGTTTGGGTCCCTTGAACTTTTTGACAACACATATTTTGGTGTTTTTGTTGTTTTTTTTTTTTTTTTAATACATGATAATGTTCAAAATAATTTGTGTTCTGCAGAAAATCTAGACAATTACCACTGAGAATCTCAAAAAACCCCTGAAGGCAAACACTTGTACAATTCCAAAAAAATTATCTCTTTCTTTGCTGCTTTTTAACACAATGCAAGACCTGAAAGTTACTAATGATTTTGACACACATAAGAATGACATTTATGAATTCCATATACTATCAAGGTATAAAAGAAACATTTTTTTTAAAGTTGAAGAGGTCACCACCTTTCTGTCCCAGAAAGCACTCTCAAAAACCCTATTTCAGCTGGTTGATGGGTTTTTTTCACTTCATCATTCATTATTGTACAGCACTTTGCTTCATTTCTGAATTCCATTTCTCCCAGATGGTTGTTAATTGATAGGAGATGGCTTTCACATTTACCATTATAGCTGAAATAATGTTCTGAAATTCAAAACTTAAATATTAAAACTACGCATTAGGCAGAAATGTCCAAAAGGTTAGACAATGGAATAATTTGTCAGGGGACAAAAAGTTGAATCATCATTACAACTAGAACTGAAGAACAGGATAGATAAAACAGATTATTGGGAGATTATAGTAAAGGGCAAGTACCAGCTGCCCTCTGTTGCTTCCTGTTTTCTAATTAAGCAAGGATAACCTATTATGCATAAAAAGGATGATCTGTGACACTCTGTAATGAATACCTTGCTATGTTTTGATGTTGAAAATAGAAGAAAAAGCAGGCCAAGCAATAAACTAATATATGTATGTAATATATAGTTTGCAATATATAAAGCCTATATTAAAAAATTGCACCCTCCAGCCCTGAGTTTTATAGATAATGGTATGTAATATTGCACAGGGCACCATTGCCCTTTCTGGTGTGCAGTAATCCTCACACACATGCATTCAAGCAATTTTATATTAAATGCTCTTACTCACTTCTACAGCCTTTATGTTCTAAACAAGTGCAGTGTGTGGGAGAGACAACTTTCATAGATATACTGTGCCTGCTGCACTTTAATTAATTTGTAGATTGAAAATAACTACAAGAGAAATATATGGCTGAGGGAAGACAGGAAGTATTAAAGGAGTTTTTACCACTCTATTTATGTACTTTATTTCAAATCTTGTCTCATAAGAAACAAGGAGCTCAGTTCATCAAGGAGAGCAACTATACAGTCTCATTTCAGCATATGTCAGTGTAATTAACAGTGTGTTTTCCAGAAAAAAAACCGACCAGAATTTTACCATAGTTTCCTTATAGCGACAAGCCTTCCTCCCCAGCTCCAACACTGCTCTAATTAAAACGACTGTGACAGTTCAGGACTCCCCTTTTCTTTATGCATTCCACCTAGATAATACATCTTAATTTAACATTGATTATTAGTGCTGATATTACAGTGCCCACTGGATTTGCATTAGCCTTTGATTGTGACAGATATTAGCCCCCTGCACCACCTTGTGTAACACTATGTAACCGAGCTCTGCCTCCAGCTTTCCCAGTTAATAAAACCCAGGTGAAATCCCTCCCTCACGCAGCAATAAATGCTGGCTGAACCACAGAGCAGAGCCGGGCGTGCCGGGGGAGCGGAGCGACCGGGAGCATCCCGGGAGGAGCAGTGCCCGCAGTGCGGGCGGGCAGACAGGAGCCCCGCTCGCTGACTGCCGATGAGCCCCTGCCTGTCTGACACGGCCAGGGAGCTGCGATTGGCCGAGCATCTTCGGAGGTTTTATGTCACCTGCAGAGAGTACATGACAGCTTTGTTAATGCCCGGCGTTTCGAGCCTGACTCACCGCCGCACCGCAGCCCTGTGCCGGGCTGGCTCCGCGAGGTGCGAAATCCGCAAATCCTGTCCCGCTCTCCCATGGCCCACAACTGCGCCCCGAACCTCTCAGGGACTCTTTAATACTGAACATGGCTAGCCGGGAATTTTGGGTAAACACCTGTCTGCTCGGGCTGACTTCCTGGCGTTAAGCTGAGTTGTAGGCCTCAGCTTTTAAACTGGAATTAATGACAGAGCTTCCCTTCTAGGAAGTTAAACGATATTTCTGCTAGTTATTTCTTTCCTGAGAGGGAACCGTATGACTCAGCTTTAAGCTTTTTTGGTTTTTTTTGTTTCCTGATAAAAGCCACCAAAACTTTTATGAGTGGAAAATTTTACATTAGCGGGGTTCTAGAGCATTCATTGATCAGTACTCATTTTGCATATGCACAGCTTTATGCAGGCACATATGAAAAAGTCTGCATGCAAATTGTTTTTGCATTTAATGACTTTTGTGGACAGAAAGAAAATAATGTACACAAACAGCATCTGTGTGCTCAAATTAAGAATTTATCTCTGCTTTCATTCAAGTTCTTAAGCATGAAAACATTTTGCAAACGACAAGAGAAGGACACATCTGAATTCCTTCACAAATGCTGGCTGCTTCTTTTCAATTTTTTTTCCCTTTGGAAAGCTTTCACAACTTAACCCTTGGTGTTCCAAACTTTTGTAATAAATATAAACACATATTTTCAAGAGAAACATGCATACACACACAAGAGACAGCAAAAAAAAAAAAACTATATCAGATAAGCCACATTTTTACATAGACATGTACATGTATGCAGTAGAACAGCTGAAATCCTTTTAGCTACGATACAGGTGATCCATGTATTTGATGACCTTCCATAAACCACCTTTTTTAGCATTTAACAGCCCAAAGTATTTGTCTCATAGCAAGTGCAAAAATTAAGTTACAACTCATTTGTGAAAATTTGTCCTCTATCTCTACAACAATTTACCTAAAAACATAAGTTCACAGAGTTCTACACTGGCACAGTTGACTGGAGGTGAAATTCAGTGTCAATTTATACTCCATTCATATATGCTTGCTTCAACATACCATTCCTCTGACTGTCTATATACTCTTATTTCACTCTGGTTTTCCCCACAGGACTTCCTTTCTCCATGTTTTTCGCAGTGTCTACACTTTCCTGTGAAATACATGACAGCATTTTCCAGATTTGCCATGGGAAATTCTCACTGAAGTTGGTGGGATAGTTGGTGAGAAAGGTGGGGTCAGACTTCCTAGCAAGGCCTGCTGCAATAGGACAAGGGGTTAAGGTGGTGGATGCCTCATCCCCAGAAACATCCAAGGTCTGAGTGGATGGGGCTCTGAAAAACCTGATCCAGTGGAAGATGACCCTGTTCAGAGCAAGGGGGTTGGACTAGATGGCCTTTAAAGGCCCCTTCCAACCCAAACCATTCTATGATTCTATGATCTCTCTGCATAGGTCAAGAAACTGTATTAATCTAAGTTTATAAGGGGTCTCTGAAGTCTGGTATTTGACTGATGGATTTTAATTTTCCACAACCATCATTCTCTTACTCCAAGAGGAAGGAGCAACTGTGCATCACAAGGTGTTCTTCTTTGCCCCGTGGTATTACACATTATATATACACATATATATTTTACCAACAGATATAAATCATGCACTTCATCTAGGAACCCAGTAAACCAGTAAGTAATTGCTTTCTTCAGTGTTCTTGCTACACTGCACATGTTATCTGCCATGTAACTGCTACTCAAACAATGACAATGCAAAGGGCGAAATTAAACACCTTTCATTGTCTTCACGTAATTCTATTTTCCATCCCTTTTCAGCTTTTCCAGATGCAAGTCACTCAGTTTTTGTGTTCTTCAGCACAGTAATTTGACATTCATTCACAATCAAATGTCAAATGTACTTTATGTACCTGCTGTATAATTATACAGTTCTCCTAGGTATTGGAACTGTGTATAGTAGAGTAAGTTTGCTAAAAAAAAAACATATTTAGAGCTCCTAAAATTTTCTATATTCCTCTGACAGTAATAGACCTTTCAAGAATATTATCACTCAATACTTACTATAACATTTTTTTCACAAGTTATTTTTATGGGATACCAGGAGAAACTCGGTTATCTTACAGTCCTAGAAAAGAAATACCCAGAAGACTTCTGAATTACAATAAGTTAACCAGAATTGACACTGACACGTCAGATCCAGTACTCCTTCCCAAAGCAGTAGAATTTTATATATCATAACTTCTTGCAGCACAAGGCTAGAACTTATGTTGGGAAATCTGCCACGAAATGTTTACTGAGGGATTCATCCACTCTGGAGAATCCCAGGTTACTCATCTTATGATAGAAGGCTCAACAAACCAAAAGCAAGAAGAAACCAAAACCTTCCAGGACTATAATCATTTTAGTCAACCTGCCAATTATTGCTTCCATGAAATGTCACTTTGCTCAATACTGGTGTCAGTGTTTCCCCTTCAGCAATAGGAAATATTTTAATTTGCTCACCTACTGTGATTTGAACAAACCTATTTACTTCTCACAGTTTGTTCATGCTCCAAAATTCACTCTGCTGTGTGATAGAATAAACTAATTGCAGTATAAAGTACTGTCTTCTGTAAAGGGTTTTACCATAGTTATAATATTTTCTATTGTCAGAGATCTACATTTTTCTTCATGTGAAAACCATTTTATAAATAAAATTTTAGTAAGAGCCACTGTACTGGTAAGCTTTTTGACCTGAAAAATGTAAGTTATGAATTTTGGGTAGGAATAATCTGAAATTTGGGGGCAGAAATGAAGATAATAATTTGGCCTTAAAGTTCTAATGAACTGTATCCAAAACCAAATTACACAATTAACATTGGATGATAAACACTGGATGATAGAAGGCAATTTTTTAGCTCTCCAGCTTCTCCTGCCTTAGAAGTAATAAGCAGTTCCCAAAGGACATCAATATTTTTCCTTCCATATTAAATCCACATTTTGTTTCATATTGAAACAACAATTTGTTGTGAAGAGAATGAAATATAAGGTAAAGAGGGATGGGCAAAGGAAAATTTCTTTTGGTGACAGTTTATTAGCAATTAAAAAATACAAACACATATCACAGCAAACTGAGACTTTCCTCTCTGGAGGAGAAAATTCTCATTCTCATATATAATTTAGTTTTGTCATGAATTCTTAACAGACCTGTAAATTGAAAAATCAACATCTACTCAGGGATAGCAGGTGAAGGACATGCAGGCTGGCACCAAATTTCCATCAGCCTTAACATGGAAAAAAAAGCCTTGCCTTATTGCCTTGTTTTGTAAACATGTCCTGTGGAGACAAACCACTTTAATTTTTTTCCTAAGCATATTTATATACATCCTTTATAAACAGTTCCCTCTAGATTTTTCCATTTGATATCATAAATATATGAATTTAGATGTGGAATGCAGAAGAGTATAAAAAGTTTAATCCCATCTTCCTTCCATGATCTTCACAACATACAAAATTACAGTGTAGCATAAAGCACTTGCTGATCCTTCATATTTATGTGCGTAGCTGGAGGAATTAGCTGGTACACAAAGAGTGTGCCTCTGAATAGACTTTACATCTCTTTTGTAAGTTTCTCTTTGACTCATGGAGCTGCTTTGAAAAGGAAACGGCAGCCTCCATATTGCTCTAGACACAAGTTAACAAAACGCACACACTGTATAGAAGAAGCTAACGCACTGCGAGCATTAAAGGGCAAATTGTCATCCACTCAGCAAATCTGTGCAGAATTTCTCCCAGTGGTTTTCATGGAGTGACACATTAGCTAACAATCACAATTTAGCTCTGTTTGATCATTTCCAAAAGCAAGAAAGAATGTTTTCATTTCTGTACTACAGCAACTACAGATTCTGTCAGAAGACTTTGGAATTTAGCCACAAAACAATCTCAATTTAAATCTTCAGAAGACATCTTTGGACATTAGCATTCCAGAGGAAATTCTGCAGATGAGTACTTACAAGATAGCCTCACATGCCTTCGTATCAAAGTGGGCCTTTTCTAACATTACAGAGTTCATTCATACAGAGATATAAGAATTTCAGCCTGCTCTATTTTTTACCTTTCCTTCTTCAAATTTAAAAATTAAAATGTTGCAGGACAGAGCATAGGGGTTATAGTCTCACAAGCAATTAAAGTGTGGGTGGTGAATTTACTGCAGCAATAACATTGTGTTCAGTTATTTCTGTTCTAATATCTGAACTTCTGTGGAGCATCCATCCTATGTCTGTGAAAAGGCTCTCGTATTTAACTTTTGGACGGGACTTACCACCTGGTTATAAAGTGAGACTCAAATCATAAATCTCCCTTTTCAACAACAATGATTTGGTTGGGTGACTCTTAGGTAGCAACATCTGCTTACACAGCAAATGAGGACTATCTTCCCATAAAGAGTGCTGTTCTGAGTATCTCAGGGTATATAGTGTCATAAAACCCACAATTGGACTAAATTATGCATTTCAAAGGTAACTTATGTAGGTGACTGGTCATCATGTGATTTATATCAGTCAATTCTACAGTATATATGTATTTTATTTATTATTTATTTTTCTGGCTACTGTTTCCATATAAGTGCACAAGATATCTTTCCAAGATCTTTATTCCATTTGTAATTACTTCTACCCTCCATTTATGGTCTGTACACCATTAAGGACTGACAAAAATCAGCTCACGTAAAGCAATTCCAAAGGAACAAATAATGTCAATAATGCAAATACAAGAGTGAGTATATGAGCAAAATACACTTTAGAATATAAAACAAGTAAAAAAGCATACCTTTCCTTGGAAGATTGTGAAAAAATATAGCCCACCCCCACCACGATTTTAAAATTCCAATAAAACTACAAAAATAAAATACAAATTCTCTGTAATGGGACAACCATATATTAAGGAAATTGCAATTAACATTGTTTACAACTTTATAAGTCTTGGTCTCACCAGTTCACCTAAAACATGGTGTATATCTAGCCAAATCATGAGACCACCCACAAGAGACTCTTTTTGGGACATAATCTCTGAAGATTATGGTTTCAGAGAACAGAATAGAAAATTGATGGCTCAAGACCCAAGTTTCCATGACCCACTTCTACATCACTTTAAAACAGAAATATTTTCAGCTCTTGTTCTCTATTCTCTATTCTTGATTATTCAGAGAAAATAACTGAAATTTGCACAAGAGTATACAGACTGAGGGGCAGATGAGAATCTAATTCTTCTCAAAATTCATTTCAGTAGAAAATCTTTTCAACAGGAAAGACCAGCCCTCTTAGAAAGTGTTGACTAAACCAATTTTTGTTAAAGACAAGAAAACAGCACCTATATAAATAATTATAATGAATAGCATATTGTAGGGTGCCATCTCTGTAGAAGCAACAGTTAGAATAAAGATATTCTTTTGCTGATCAGTACTAGAAGGAACAAAGCTAATAGTTTCTCTTGGAGAAAAACCAGCATTCTTAACTGAGCATATCCAGTTATTTGAAATCTCTTGTTTTTCAAGCATTGGGCTAGCTTTTTTTTTTTTTTTTTTTTTTTAAAGATTCTTATAATGAGTGTTATCAGGAATTTGAACTCTAAACTAGCAATTATCCTGTTGTCTGCTGAACTGTAATTGGAGCAAGCTACAAACTTATGCAGTTGCATCTGACAAATTCATCCAGCATTGCTTCATGACTTGGTATGTCCATTGACAATAATATTCTTTCTTTTCACACCATTCAAGAGAATGATAGCAAAATGAGATAGCTCTCTTCTCATTGGGGAATTCTTTATCTACTGATTGTCAATATTGAAGGTCAGGGTTTTTTCCCAGCACTCATTATTCAGTGATGACTGTAGTTTCAAGTCCATTTCTTTCTTTTTATGTGCATAAAGAAACAACTAGAGAGATTCAGCTTGCCAGAAGTATCCTGAAGCAAAATCATCCATTCCAAATCAATGATGAGTTACACAGTGCCCAACACCTGTTCAATCAGTGGGAAATAATTCAGCACAGGTGTTAATGGCAAGTCCAGTTTGCATAACTGCAGCTTCATGCCCTGGAAATTCAAAAGGTCATCATCAAGATTTTACAAAGACAAACTTATTAGCAAAAAACTTTGTAATAATTAAATTATAAAAATAATGTTTCTAGATAGTTAGATTTTAGATAGAATTAACTTGAATGATACTATTATAAGTGAAGGTCTCCAAGCTACCTTTTGGCGCATCCTTAGCTGATTAATATGGAAAACTATTCTGTATTGTTATGTGGAAGCTAAAATCACTGTTCTTTCCAAATTTTAATAAGTCTTGATATAGCCCGTTACTTCAGAAGATTTGCACAGAATTCATAGCAATAACACTTTTTTAAAATATGTGAAAATAAATCTGCTCAGAAAAAAAAAAAAGTGTATTCTAACAATACAAGCAAGTTTCAGTTCAGGCTGCAAGAAACCTTTGGGGGTCATTGAATCATCTAGCTGCTCACTGACCAGCTGAGTTTTAACATCTCCTAGGAGGAGTATCCGCAACCTCTCTGGGCAATTCCTTCCAGGGATTAACCACCCTCTCTTAGGACTTTTTTGTTTAAATCCAGGGTGAATTTGCCTTTCTGCACCCTGTGTCCACCACTGCTTGGCTTTTCACTGTGCACATCTGTCAGGAGTCCCTATGTCCACAACTTAGGCAACTGTGTAAGGCAGCTATATCCCCCACAGCCCTTTCTTCTCAAGACCGAATAAACCCAGCTCTCAGGCTCTCAGTTTTCTTTACATTCACTCTTGTTCGCAACTCTAGATCCTGTTCTTCAGCCCTCAGCCACCATGGCAACTCTCCTCTGTACTCATTCTACTCTGTCAACCTCTGCCTTTCACTGGGCAGCTGTGCAGTGGATGCAGTGACCCACTTGAGCTCTCACAAGTCCCACAGGGCAGTGACCACCTTCTTCAACCTGCTGCTGTGTTCTTCCTACTGCAGCCCACCCTGCCATCAGCCCCAGGACACACTGCTGACCCCTGTTCAAGTTATGCTTCTCCAGGACCTCTGTCCTTTACTGAAAACCCCCAAACTCCACCATTTCCCTGAGGCGAGAGCTGACTCACAGGCTGTACTGGGGCATGAGGTTATTCCATCCCAGATGCAGGACATTGCATTTCCCCTGAATGAACTTCATGAGGTTTCTATCCATCATGTCTCCAGTCTCTCAAGGTTTCTCTGAAATGCTTGCTCTTTAAGATATTGATTGTTCTACTCAGTTTGGTGCCATCATTCAAACTTGCTCTAGGTAAAGAAATGAAGACTGACAAAATGGAAGAACTTCACGTGTTTAAACAACTGACTGGAAGAAAGAAAAGAGAAGGTAGGAATATTTCACCATTACTCTCAGACAAGTCCCATAGGAATATATGTTGAAGTCACTACTGCTCAACAGATCCATTACAGGACTGAAAAAGAGGCTAAGCAGTGAAAAAGTAGCCTTTGTAATCAGTACTGAGTTACCTGCAGTAATGAAGATACTGCTCAGTTGTGGGGACTTGCTGTCTTATTTTTTTCCAAAGGTGCAGGAAGCCAAACTCCAAACCCAGAGATCATTAATGTACATAAATGTATGAGTATATATTAAAAAAATCCCTAAAATAATTATTGCTTTATGATGACTATTGACCATTGGAAATGGGCTATTTTATGATGAAATTAAATCTGTGAGATTTTTAGGTTATAAGGATGGCTTTGTTTGGTGTTTAGACAACTTTCATTATGTGATGGAAATTTCTACTGGTTTTAATGTCCTTTGCCAACTAGTACAACCATCTGAGCCAAAGGGCTCTTAAGTATGATCCAGTTTGAACAGTCTTATGCTCAGTGTCAAAAAAAGACATTATATGTACATGCTATCAAGGCTTTTTAGAATAACACCATACAATTACCGTGGGGTGCATTCTAATGCATCTAACTCAGTGATCTAATTTATAACTTCTACCTAAAAAAATTTCCAATGCTCCTGATGTAGTTAGCTGAAAGCTGCAAATGTCCTTAAAGCCAAGTCTGAGAAGTTCAAGATCCATTTAAAGAAGTATGATAGCCCTTTTCTCTCTTTTATTTATCCTTTACCCATAAAGCATGTCATTCCTGTACCTGTTATCATAACTTATTACTATATTCATCCATTGCCTTTTAATGTATTGCCATTAAAGTGGATGGCAAACAGTGGGCAGGGAAAATGATACGGTCAGTGCCCTGGGGATGTAACAGTAATGGATGGATGGACAGTAATGATTCACTTACGGCAATCAGTGCTACTCCCAGTCAGTTTTGTGATGCAATATTAGTTGCAGAGGAGATATCAGATGAGAGGAAAAAAATAGAAAAGGAGATTAGTCTACATAAATGGGAAGGAAATAGCAAATAGTTGTGGCTTGAACCCTTCTGTTTATTGCTGGGTTTTAAAGTTCTGAAATAGATAGATGAAAATTATAGGAAGCACTAAAATGGAAATTAACTTTTTTAAAAAGTTCAAGGTTGCTGTAGATACTTTGAAAGAAAATTATGTCTGTCCTCAATGCTTGTACTACAGGCCTTAAGACATAACAAAGCAAGGTGAAACAAACAGACTTAGGTTATGTTGTTTCATCCCAGATGAGGGCTGAGTCTCACTGGATCTGGAATAATTTCTATATACTGCATTGGTATATTGAGAAAAAGTTGTTTTGATACAAGCCTCTCAGATCAGCCGAGAATGAGAATCATGCCACTGAACACAGTAAAATTACTCATGTACTGTAAACTGCAGCTGAATAAGTCCTCTGTTAGTAACAAATATATTGGGCTATTTTAAAGCATGGTGAAGTCCACAGGACTTGCGCAAGCTTCATTAGGGTTCTGCATGTGTCTTTTCTTCAAATTCTTGACTTCCAGCTCCTAAAAAATGATAATGCATTACCTGCTCTTCAGCTATTTCAGCTACTGGCAGTATAAAAGACTGATGATGAGGATGACAATGGTTTTATTTTTTTTATATATGGCACACTGTAAAACACAAAGAAAATACAAGACGAGGTAGAATTAAGTAGAAAGTTGAGATTATTGAAATGGCTTTATTTAAATGTTCATCTACAAAAGAACGTTATGGTCATTAGAATAGTGAATTCTTAGAAAAAAGTAATTAATAAAATACTTTGACACAGCATTTTTTCAATACATTTTTTCTTCCAAATGCATTTTTCTGGTGTAATGTCTGATGAGAAAGCTGTTTTGCAAATACTTCCTGGAAGAATTAGTAAGCAAAACCAGTTTGAGCAGGAGGTGTTAAGAAAAGCATACATTTTTGATTGATAGAAAGATGAAATGCTGGAAGAATAATAAACAGTGTTCAGATAGCAGCATAAGAAGCTTTACAACTCTTTAACAAAATACATTTGTTACTATGTACACATAACAAGAAACTGAATGCGATTTTAGCTTTATAGAGTTTAATTTGCTTGTCTTCTGAAAATGGGCAAATATAGCAGCTGTTTCCAACCTTCAACTTTATGAATTTTGCTCTCATCTAGAAAAGCATTCCACTAAGTTCTTGAAATTGGAGGTAAAGATGCAATTTCAATACATGTTAAGCCACAGAATTACGAAGACCATAACAACTGAAGAGTTTAAGACTATATCTAGTACACTTCTTGCAAAGCTTGTGATGCATGTAATTACATTTTTTAGTTCCATATAATATTTTTCTAGCATACATGCATGTATATTACAGTTCTCTAGCTAAACATTCATTCTCTGTACCTTTATATAATCTAAGATTTAAAAAATGAAAGTTTCAAGCAAATAGTATCAAATTAAACAAAGGAGGCAGATGTAATCTACTAGAGCAGAGCTAAATGTAAACTTCTTTATCAGTAAGATGGTGCAGTGCAGGGAGACCTGTTCCTCCATGGAATATGAGTTGCATGGGCAAAGCAACAACCTCTGCTGAAAAAGGGATTGTTACTGACTGCTTCTACCCATTTTCCATGCCCAATGATCAGCAATTTTTTACTGTCAAGATGGTGCAGTTAATTGGTTCAAATAGCCAAATTATTTTCCACTCTGGCATTTGTATTATTGTTTTAATTCAAATCCACAAGCAGCTATCTACAGGTTAAAGCAGATACTTTCCTTCTTCACAGGGGAAAGTCATACATTTACCATTTTTCTGCTGCAGAACCAATCTCTTTGTTTCTCATATGAGTTTGTGCTGGATGGCTTGGAAATGCAGGAGGCTATGCATTGCCCTGGAGTTCAATAAGGTTTGGACAGATTTATGGATGAATGGAATGCTCAGGCATAATACAGGACACAGCCCACGGTACTCCCCAAAATCAATCAGTTTGAAATCTCTTCCTTTCCTCTCATGTCTTATCAAGAAGAAACATCCCATAGCATCCTCCAAAACCTTGGAATTTTTCTGCTCCATTAAAATCCCCAGACAATTACCTCCCACATCCTGCATGTATTGAGCGCTATTTTTCATGTGGGTGCAGCCAGTGTAAGACAGAAAGAGAAGGTCCATGCAAATCTTCGTTTAAGATAAATAGTAGTAGAGTCAGAGCAGGTTATATGTTTATTTCTGCCAGAATGGAAATGAAAAGTTGTTTATAGCCCATAGTAATTCATAAGATTCAAATAGTTTATGAGAAGAATTACTGGGCCAAGAAGAAGTGTCAGTCAATGAGCCAGGGCAACATCTCAAAAGGTAAAGAAAGTGTTTGGTTTTGGTGAAATGATTAAACTAAGTTAACTCAGAGCAGCAGGAGCACCTGATGCTGTTGCTTGAGGTTTTTTTCTTTTCTTTTTTGTTTTTCAGATGGGGTTACACTGAAACATAAAAAAATCTCTAAATATATCTTTTTAGTACTTCAGCATAGCCCAGCACTGTCTGCTACAGTACATACTATAGGACTTTGGGGCATGGGAATTTTTTTGCTTCAAGCCAATTCTGCTTTGGAGGGTCTTTTTAAATGGCTTTTTCAGAATATACTCAAAGTAACTGACTTGCACATCTCAGATCCCTGCAAAAAAAAAAAAAAAACTCTGTCATTTTACTACCCAAAAGACCTTCTCAATCATCCTGGTCACTATAATAGACATTACTGAGACATTCCAAGAAAAGTCATCCCTGCTTTGCTGAAGGGTCCCTCAGAAAGATAGGAAATGGAAAAGTGTAAGGAAGTTATCATTTTGCAGTAAGAAATAGGATTCACACCACTAGTCTGCTTATAATTATGGTGATGAGATTCGCACACTTACCTTCAAATCGCTTTTCATTACTTAGTTGCTCCATCCAGCCAAGACCAGTGTTCAGCTGTCTTGTTCCCTGCAGAACTGAAAAGCAAGAAACAAGTGCTCCCCAAATACTAACAGTATGAAGCTAGGGCAGACAGCAAGTGGAAAAAACAACAAAATGCAGATCAGATAGTCTTCATCCCCAAATTTCTCCTCACATCATCAGGCCATTCTCCACAGAGCAAAACTATCTGGTGCTCCATATGAAATCAAATTGTATTGACTCTAACACTAATCATTCCCCCAGTACTTCAACAAGCCATAGCCA
This sequence comes from Grantiella picta, assembly GCA_013397955.1. Taxonomy (NCBI): domain Eukaryota; kingdom Metazoa; phylum Chordata; class Aves; order Passeriformes; family Meliphagidae; genus Grantiella; species Grantiella picta. The sequence continues at coordinate 360,253 of VZRM01008560.1, read as the reverse complement.
GAGAGCATTCTTAACCCAAGACACCTCTCATTCCTGTCCTAAAATAAATAAATAAATTTTTAAAAAGTTGTAAATGCCTGGAGCCTGAAAAGACTTTTAAACTATTTTGTTAGTATTAGTATTATTGCTGGTTTTGTTGTTTTTATTTCATTCCCAAATTGTTAGCTGAAATTAAATAATTTTAAAGGTCTGCTGCTGAGGGTGATGTTAAGGTAGTTCTGCTGAAGAAACTATCACTGATGGAGTCAGAACAGATACCTCCACTTAAAGTAGCTATCTCTGTTCTCCATCTAAGTGGGAAGAGCAAGTCCATATTTTCCTGCCCTGACGTACTATTCCATGTCCTCTATTTCCAATGAAAAGCCTGTTGTCTCTTTGCCTTCTTGTGGCAGCAAAGCCCAAACTTGCCCTGTTGAGAAGCTAAGGCCTGGAATTTGGTTTAGTGTTCTTTATGGTTTACAAGTAATCTAGATTCTTCCAGTGTCACATCTAAAATATGTTTAAGTTGTAAGTTGTTGATTTCAGGTGACTGTTGATCACACTGACAGGAGTAAATAGGTGATTGGTAATCAGGAGCTCAGAACACTAGAAGAAAACTGAGAATGACTGCAATTATGTAAAATCATGCAGAACCAATAATAATGAAAAATAAATTGTTCCCCCACCCTGAATGTACAGGCATAAATGGAAACAAAATGGAGAAAGAGAACCATACATATTAATGAGACAGCACCATCTAATCAAAACCCATTGTCTTCTGCCAGCTCAATCAACAAATTATTATAGAGGATAATGTTACACTTAGGAACTCTAAATGTTTATAAACAACCCAATTACTATACTGTAGTAACTCATCCTCAAATGCAATCAGGTTTAATATTTTATCAGAAGAACAGAAGGAGAAATTTGTATAAGATCAAACAACTACATTGAGAAAGACATTTGCTTATCTTGAATAGATATGTTAAGTTTTAAATTAATGTATGTGATTTTTTTTATTTTCTCAATAGCATAAATAAATAAACACCAAGCTGCCAATCTTAAAAGATTTCCAGAATGCAACAATCTTAAACACCAGGACTCGAAAAGCACACTAAAATCCTAACTGGCATATTATCAGCATTTGTATAAACAATAAGGTGTACCATTCAGTTGTTGGACAAGATACACAAATTCAGTTAATGTGTTTTACCTCAGCAGCTAATGAGGAAGCTCCCACTGAATTTACTGAAAAAAAATTAGATGGGCTTACACTGACAGCTTTACCAGATTTCTCTGAAGTGTATTAAAAAGCTCTATTGCATCCCAGATGCATCCTAGCATTCAAAGGACATTAGTATAGAAGGGTTTTTTCATCTCCAGTTCCTATGAGCTTATAACTAATTGAAATAAATATATATAATTGCATATGAATGTAGTCATTCACAGCAAGACTAACCCATGCTTTGTAGTCCACTTGGCAGTGACCCTAAAAAGAGCTTATCATTGAGGACTAAGGAAATCACCTTTGCTTCCTTCTTCTTTACTGCTCTCTTCTCTTTTGGTCCCATGAGACAAATTATCTAGTGACAAACAGAATTATTCAGGAATGGTAAAGGCCTATCATGTTATTTGAACACTGAAGAGAAGCAGAGTTGTCTAAACCCAGGAGTGACAGCTGTGACTGCCAGGATTTGTTGCCAGCTTTAGGAACGGCTTGCTCCACGGGCTTGCCAACTTTTCTAGCCTCTCTGTAAAATGGAACCAACATTTTTTGATGTCACAGAGATAAGTATTTTGAAGTACTTTGAAGACACAGAGAGCTTTATTAGTGTTAAGTATCATATTTCATCTACATAGACCAAAGAAGAGAGTTTGGATTTCTTTCTTTTTTTTTTTCCCCAGGGAGATGCTCTAATGCAGATGAAACCTGATTTTGACCCAACTATAAATCTGAAACCAATGGATGGAAAAATCAAGTTTTCAAGGGATGTCCATGTCTAAGTAGAGAAATAGTAGCAGACAGTTTCTCATTAATCATCAGGTTCCAGGATTAACTTTTCACTTTTTATCTCCTCAAATTTTAAGAAATATTAAAATATGAGTATCATATTAAATGGATCATATAATTTTCATAACAAGTATTAAGCAGTGGTATTCTGAGGCCTAAGCAGAAAAAAAGGAAAATAGAAAACACAACCCTGTGATATCAGAAGGGGACCACTAGAGTTGAACAAGTCTATAGAAACATTTTTCAAGGTACCTCCATGCAAAATCCCCTATGTTGAATTAAAATAGACCCAAAATTGTGCATAAAAGCAATTAGAATCACAGAATCAACTAGGTTAGAAAGACCTTTGAGATCATCAAGTCTAACCTACGATCCAGGAAGTATAGAAACTATTTATATGATAACAGTAAAGACTTTCTTTTCCAGTGCAATAGCATGCAGCACAGAGAGACTTTTACTGCATCAGACAGTATTAGAAGTTTAGACTTGAAAAACAAGGTAGGACATAGCAGACATGTTGTATCAAATTATTTCCAGGTCATGGACATTTCCTTTCCAAAAAGATACTGCTATTCTGCATCCTATTGTGGATCTTGCTCAGCTTGCTCATTCATTTTTACATTCCATTGTATGGAAGAGAATGTTCCTAAAGGAGCTTGCTTTGTGTAAACAGCAAAATGAAGACAGAGGAGGTCTCCCAGTTGGCCATGGGTGTGTATTTTTGCTGCAACAGAAGCAGTAAGCCAAAGCATCTGAAAATCTTTATTAGGGAATGAACACCTAAGCATATGGCCATACTGACACAGATTGGCCTGGAATGCCTGAGTCCAGTTTACTTGGGAATATCTCTAATGGAGGACACAAGGCAGATAATCAAATAAACTGACAGTATCAAATTTAGTGCTCTCAATGCAGTTATGACCAATGGATACTCACAAGAGCCTTCTTAAAGAACAGATGCAGGTATAACCACTGTATATATGATACCATAACAAACTATTAATATAAATTTGTTTCATATTTTTGTGTGTAGTGATTTGTGTAAACAAACAAAGCACATACAACCCTCACAAAAAGGATAAGCAAACATATTTGTTCTTCACTTCCTATGTAATCTGTGACTATATGCAAGGCAAGCAGCTATCATTCTTTTTCAGCACGCGAAAACTAAGGATACAAAGTGAAATTATGTGACAGTGTATTTCATTCAAAACAAAACATCATTTTTCATATAGAACTTAATCTGAGAAACTCCTTTTCATATAATTATATGGATGATAGATAAGGATTAAAAAACTAAAAAAATAAATAGAGGGAGAGGCCCTCAGTATTTACTAAACATGATAATCTTAATCCAGCTCAGAAAATCCCCAGATTACTAGTGCCATTTTGGAATTCCATGATCAACCTACAGAAAGTAGGAGCAGGCATGACTGAACTTCTGAGGCTATTAGGACCAAATGCTAAGTCTCAAGGGGTGCATGCTGGGCAAAGGGTCTGAACCTAGAGGGACAACAAGTGACTCCAGCAGGAGGTTATTAGGCCATACGCTTGACAGGCCAGTTGCAATGTTTCTCTCCCTTTAGATTCCTTGGCTGCCTTAAGGAACTTCACCAGCAGCCAGTTTGAAATAATACAATGAAAGTCTGTCACATTCTTTTGTCAACATCACCTTTGCTTCTTCATTCTTCTGAAAGGAACTTCATTTTTGTGTCTTACTCTCAGTACCAAATGAAAATATATGGCCAAAAAATTTAAAAATTAAAGACTAATTTTAACAAGGGCAAGGTGACTATTAAAAGTAAAGATCCAAGTGAAAGACAAAGAAATTTATTCAAACTTAGAATAAATTTGGAACAATTTACCACTGAAAATAGGTGGTTTATATTTGACATGCTAGCAGACCGGAAATTCTACATATAACATTGGTAGTGCCATAATATATTGAGGTTTTCCACTGAAAACATTTACGTTCATTTTGCTGTGTTGCCTAAATGTAATTTACAGTAGATCTGCAAATTTTAAGGGGGAGGTAAATAAGGATTGGTTATAGAACAGTTAATTAGTAAAAGATAAATAATGAGAAGTCGTGCCTAGTTTATTACTTTTTTCCTTGAAAATATATTGAGAATTCTGACATTACTTCACAGAGCATAAGATTTATGTGTTTGGAGGCTATTTTCATCCTATGTCTGTACTCTCTCCTTCACAGCTGTCATAAATGTTCTGTAAGACTTCAAATTTTATTACACTAATTACATTTAAAATGCTTGTGTAACTAATATGTAAGTATATTGTAAGCTTGTGCACAGCTAAATGAACTTCTGAAGAAATTGCTATACTTCGTAATTGCAATGTTTGTACATTATATAATTATACTGAGTTGCACTGGGTATAAAAAATTTTGCACATACTGTAAAATCCCTGAATTTAATGAGTACACATAGTTTTAGAACTGATTCACAGTTCATGCTCTCAAGTGGCATTGAATTAGAGAAGATGTTAGTTTATCAATCCATCTCAACGTTTTATCCGTGAGTAACATTTTCTTATTGTCAGAAATACCAACACTTATGTATTACAAACTGGTTTTTAACTGCAATTGTTATTTAAAATGAATGATTTGTTCTCAAATTATATTTAGAAACAATTAAAAGAAATCCAAAACTATTCTATATATTTAACCCAAGACATTCTGTAATTTCCTGAAAAAGCAACTTTTATTTTTCTTTTTTTTGCAAATTAGACAACATTGCATAACAGAAAGACAGATAAAAAGACGTAAAGGTCTCTTTTTTCCTCCAACTCATTGTGGCACTCCACCCTTCAAAGCTGTCTGTTCTTTGCTTCTCTGATGCAAAGAAACAGAACTTCAATACTTCAGCTCTCAGACTGTTTCAGGAATATTCAACTTTTTGGATGTCTGATGGTTTTGAGTTTGTTGGTGTTTGTACTAGGGCTAGTACTGACTTTACCTTGTATTTTCAAGGCACTCTCTCTGGATGTAGATCTTTTATCTAAATCCATTTAAGCATCTTCTGCTTCAAACTGCTAGATAGCTTAGGTGAATGCCTTTCTCAGAATCTCACTAATTATTTCATCTTTCTGGTCTAAATATATTTTTTTCACAGACTTTTCTAAACACATTGTAGTCTTATTTAACGGAACAAAACAAACAAAAGAAACTTTGCTTGAAGAGACTGACTTCCTGAAGTTGTGTCCTTTGCTCTTGCTCTTCTGCCTTGGAAGTTTGCCTTGAAGCTATACCTCTGTTAAGGGAGGAAAATAGTCCCATTAGACTCCTAAGGCTTTATCAAGCCAAAATTTCTACAAATGGTTGTTGAATGGCGGTAGGTGAATTAGAACCTGTTCTTTAGTAATCTTAGAGCTTCTCTGCCAACCAGCCCCGTGGCCAGTTCCAATGGATAATCACTGATGTCTGTCACATGACATTTTTTGCAAAGGCAATCTCTTTTCTCGTCACAGTATTTTTCTTGCTTGAAACTTCTTAATCGGCAAAGATTGACTGCATTTGAAAAAGGAAATATGTCTCTTTATTAAAATTATTCAGTCTGTGCTACCGTCACTTTGGGATCACAACCCAACACAAAAGACAAAAATTAAGATGTAAATATATACTTCCAGAATGCAATTGGCTGTTGGCAAGCTACAGGAAGATTGTGTTATAAACACATGCCAGATTCCTATGTTGTACTCCAAATTTTCCCACCAAATTTTCATATATTAAAATATCAGAGTACTAGCAGTCATCTCCCTGTATTCAGTAAAAATATTTTGGACTTTTCTGCTCCAACTATCAGTTCACCAAGCAGAAAAAAGATATTCCATCTGCCTTGAGTACAACATAAAAGAGGGAGCAAGTTGGCCTGAAGCAGCCCCTCTTCTCTTTAGACTACTCTACTGTTGGCAGGAGTATATCCTCTTTCGACAGAAGAAGAAAAGAAATAATGATAAAAAGGCAGACACAAAAAAAAACCCCAAAAACATCCAAAGGGAAAAAAAAAACCTTTTTGGCCTCTCTGAAACAATAATCTCTACAGGGATGAAAGAGGAGATATCAGCCTGCTTTCCATGAAAAATAAAACAAAGGCATGTGCTACACCAAATATCCCTGTACATCTAGTGGGAGGTAATTGAATTAAAAATACCCACCCCGAGGTGACAATAATTCCTGTGCCTGTATTTGCTGCCCTAAAACAAAGGCTTCTGGCTATGTGACACAATATCAGGAACTACTTTTACAACCTCAGGCAATATTTTACAGCTGCAACCACAGGTGCCAGAGCGTACCAGGAAGGAAGACACCAATAATGAGACTCGTAAGGGTTGTTTCTGGAGATTAAAATGAAAACTGGACTGGATGGAATTTATGGGAAGGTAGAGTTCAGGTTGTAGGGCTGGGGACATACTTGGGAGCTTGAAGACAAAAGGAAGGGGAGTCAGATGAGAAACCACAGAGGAAGAGAGTATCAAAGGAAAACTTTTCAGAAAAAAAATAGGTGGGAAGGAAGCCAGCCTACCAGAAGGACTCAGAAGGAAACTGGTTAGTAGAATATATAGCAGATGTAAGAAAGGATGAAGGAAAGAGACAGAAGTGATTTATGCCTAAAGCATTACATTCAAGAATCAAAGAGAGGGCAAAAACACAAGCTGTGTACGAATATTGGTTAAAGTAATACCATACGTTACCATCACATGTTTCTTTCAAGAAATGTACTGGATTACAGTTTCCAGGTGTATTTTGTCAATATCTGGCACTTACAGATCCCTGCAGTTTGTTAGGAAACACACATTAATTTGTAACATTGCTGAACCTTTCTCTGGTTCAGTTTATGCACAGAAAACTTTTGTTTGTCTATTTTTTACTGTCACCCCATCTGCCTCATACTTTATGGATTTCCCTACATTTTGTGCAAACACTAGGTCTATTTCAAAAGAAATAAGCTTTATTCTAGCAAATGAAAAATTTAAGGTCTTGATAACAAAATGAGATACAAGTTTCACTTGATGAAAAACAAAAAAATAATAATTTTTAAAAAATCTCACAACCTCCCCCAAACAAACAAAAAAACAAAAAACCTGAAAAATACCTAAACCAGCTAGAAAGCAAACAAAAAAAATCCCCAACACAAACAAACCAAAAAAAAAAAACCCCAAAAAAAAAAAAAAAAAAAAAAAAAAAAAAAAAAAAAAAAAAACACAAAAAACAAAAAAAAAAAAAAAAACCAACAACAAACAAAAAAACCAAAAAAAGACAGCCAAAAGAACCCCCACTGCTTCGGATAAATCTCAACACTAAGGGTCTTTTAGCTGTTCCTGTAAAATACTTAACTTAGCATTTGGGTAATTTGTAAATTAGTAGGGCTGGATCATCTCACTGTTCAGTGTAGGCTGCACCTCTTTTCCTTTTTGCCATTTATTCTGCTTCTATCTTTATTCTTTCTTTAGTGTTTTGTAATCCATTAAGAAGATAGTTTGAGTAATGGAAATCTTTTCATAAATATGGCTGCAATAGCTAAAAGATTTCCCTTTAAATAAAAACAAAAATGTTAATGCAGGCTCTTAGAACTCACTAACTGCAAATAAAGAGATATTTTTTTTGTCTTAGGAGACATATTTCCAGTCCATCAGATTGCTACATTACTTTGCAAATTGTACCTCAGAAACTTCGCATTACCCACACATTTTATTAAAATTAATCACAACCTCATTGTTATTTCTTCAAAGACACCACACAGAACATAATGGATTAGCTGTCAGCCTTGTTTCTTCTGCACTCCATTACCTTTTGTATTTTCAGGACCTTTAATACAATTTGAGGAACCTCACTCCTGAAGAGAAGAGGGAAGCAGGACATAAAAACACTCCCATTCCAATCTGAACATTAGATCAAATTACTGACAAAGAGCCACACTGTGCTGCGAGGAAGAAGCCTTAAACAACGGATCCCTGCTTATTCTTTCTGCCTAATTTTTATCTTGCTCACGGGCTATGTCTTACACCATTCCAACTGGTTTTCTAGAAGGCAAATCTATTAAAGGGAGATCTAATCACTAAGAGTTTGGATGCAAGTCAGCCTTCTTAATTGCTAGGTTCCAGAGTCAAGGATCAGTCTCTCTTATGTCGTTCAGTCATATTAACATAGTGGCTGAATAAAGACTGAATGAAACAAAGGGTATTTTAAGAGATGTAAAGGTGTGCAGGGAACACAAGACACAAATTAAAAGGAAACACTAACAGTAAGTTTGTTGTTATAATACTTTGGAGACTGTGCTAGGTATGATAAAAGAACAGAACAGAAACACAAGCTGGCCTGCACAAAGGTTACCTCCTAATTTATAAGACAGTTGCCCCAAATAGAATGTTATGACACTAGGGGAAGAAGAAAGTAAATCCTGAGTTGGTTCTACTCAGTAGTACTGGAGAGCCCAATTATTGTAAAGCAACAGATAGTGTCAGTATTTTTCAGGATCTTATAAACAATGGAGGTTTACAAAAAGGAAAGCAGTGAAAATTAAAACGCAAGCAACAAAAAGAGGAGAAAATCAGAGAAGAGGTGGCACTCATTGTCCTGAACTACATTCACAAAAATAGTTCCAAAATCAAGGAGTACTTTGGTCCTCATCTTGGGACTTTCTGGCCATATTCCTAGCGTTATTTTATACAACTTCTGTGATTAATTCAATGATTTTAAATTACTGAACTTTCCAGAAGATTTTGCTAAATATTTTCCTAATTGTTGTAGTTATTTAGCTGAAGAAGAATTAATCTCCAAGAATGCAATAAATTTGCGTGTAGTTCCTAGAACAATTAGATGTAATAAATCTCATATGAAGTTAAAATCTTTAGGCTGTTGCTAGAAATAATTGTTACATCTCAACAGAAAGATGCCCATCGGTTACTCCTGGTGAGATTCTAGGGTGTTTCAACACATATTGAATATGCAATCTTCAGAAAGTCATTACAGTTTAAATGAATAATGAGGACTCTATTTGCTGTGATTTCTGTTGCAGTTAAACTGGCCTTTTGGTCTGTAAAGGAAGCTACATAATAGTGTTCTGATTTTTCTGACATTTAGTACTATTCTGATTTTTCTGATCCTCAGTGACAGGAATAGTGGATGTTTCCATTGTACCATTTGGAAGGACATGAGTACACTAATGGAAGCACTATAAGAAAGCAGAATGCATTCTGTTAATAGAAGAAGGAAGGTTTCAAGTAAAATGCTTAACATTGTTTGGCAAAAAATCTCAAGATCTTTCTCCAGTGACACTCATGTTTCAATTCAGTACTCACCTTGTTCCAGTGTCTTATATCTAACAGTAGCCAATGCTGAGGCATACAAAGCATGAACAAGAATATGCAAAAAAAAAAAAGCTTCTACTTATCCCTTACAAACAACTGCAATTACCAAATGAACAAAAAGTCACCAGTCTGCATAGCCTTTGAGCAGAATCTTAAAACTCATGTCCTCAAGGCTCAACAACATTGTACAATCACCTAAACAAATTGTAAAAAAAAAAAAAAAAAAAAAAAAAATTTTTGGAAAAATATCCAAAGTTCATATTACCTGCTGTCCTCGCACACTCAGTGGGTGCAGGAATCATGTGGCAATCCCATTTAAGATGCTCTATTGTAACTTCATTCTGATATGAGAAAGAAATTTACACTGAGAACAACAATTCACCCAAAGAACCTCCACAGACACATGACAGAGTCCCCATCACTGGAGGTTTTCAAGATGCAATCTGACAGGTTATGAGATAATCTCATCTAGTTTCCCCTTCCCTTGAAGCTTTGGAATAGACAAACTTTCACGGTCCCTTCCATCCTGTGCTATTTTATGATTTTGTAGTTGTACCTGTGGTGTGTTGACCTCAGCTAGCTGTCCACCACTCATCCAGTCACTCTTCTGAACAGGACAGAGGGAGAAAATAAGGTAGAAAAGCTCATTAAAGATCAAGATAAAGACAGGGAGATAGACTATCAAATATTGTCAAGGACAAAACAGACTTGACTTAGAAAAAATTAACACAAGGATAATTTCATTGGATTTGGATAGTAAGAAACAAAGACAATGTTAAAACAACACTGAGCGCCACTAAAAAGAGACTGGTTCCATTTTACTTACTCTTTCACATCATGAATTTAACAAATCATAAGATTTTCTCTGAGCCTTTGCTTAGCCTCTCCTTGTAGATCAGAAGTTCAGGTACCTTCACTGTCACAAAGATTATATCTTTTTACTGGACTTTTTTATATTTATTTATATTTTTATAGTTGAAGTTAGGCAAGATGAATCCACTTGTTTGGCTAATACAGGACAGACTGTAATTTCAGAAAATCCATAGAGCTATTGTTAGTCCTGTGTTCTTATACAGAAAAACATAATAAATGAAGCCACAACCCCTCCACTTTTTCTATCTTCCACTCACCTTCTGTGGCCAGAAGGGAAAGAGCTGTCAGAAGGCACCAAACTATTGTTTCTTTCATGTTGAATACAAAGTTCAAGATTCATCAAACTTTTTTTCATTCATTATCATGAAATGCAATTTAATGTCAAAACTAACCTTAGTTACATGTCTTTGACAAAGAAAACTGTCTGTAAAAGAAGAGCTTTGTTTCCTTTCATTCTGAATTCCATTTAAAAAATTCTACACAAGGCTTATTTATTTCCAGGGACATAATTCTGAACTATGGGAACCGCTGAATCAATAAGAGCATAAGCCTTCAGTTAAAAAGTTGTAAGCTATTTATCTCCTGTATTCTTCTGTTAAGGTTGTGAGAGGGATACACTATTTTGACATATTGCTATTCACTCCAAAAGCTGAAGTATATTCATAACAATTGTTATTAATTGTCAATAATTATTCATTTCATGACTGTGTTGTGAACGGAAAATAAGTACCATCCAGCTACAAGAAATTTCAGAGTTTCATTTCAAACATGGATCTCTTTCCCCTGGGCTATAATTGTAGGAGTTGGATAGCACTTTGATGGAAATCATCTGACTTTTTTTCTCTTCCTCAGCTGGCCAGTAGCTTACTAGGGACACTATCCATGGGGATTTCTTATTTTGCACATACTATCTGCACCAGAGAATCAGCCTTTTACAGTTCTGTCTTCAGTAGAAAAATACTACCAATATTTACTAGTTCAGAAACTCAAGTCCAGACCTTAGAAAAATAAAAAAAGGCTTTAGGGATGAAAACAAAGTACTAATGTTTCTTGGTTGCTTGTTCTCTAAAACAAAGGGTAAAGGTAGAAGGAAGCTTGAGGTTTTCGTCAGTTTATTCTGTCTTAAGTCACTACTGTCAATCAATAACTAGGTATAGTCAGGCTACTGACTACATGCTCCAAGTATAACATGGAGACTGAAAATTGCTATCTATTACGGATCTCTCTCTTCCCTACCAGTAAGCATTGAGGTCTAATTCAATGCAATTTCAGTATTATCCAGCCCCACACACAATAGGAATTGATGATCTGCTCTTTCACCTGTTTCTGTTCTTTGTAACAAATTGATCTGATAAACCAAAAAATTAAATTGTGTCTGAAGGAGCCAGACTAAACTCCATAAAAAATAGAAGAAATGGGATATATACTTATTTGGATCAGACAAGCATTTTGATGAAACCTTAACTATAAATCATAGTGACTAATCAAACACAACAGTGCTCAGAGTGACATACAACACACTCTTAAACACAGATGTGAAAAGGAGTCAGGGCAAATTCAAATAGAAATAAAAGCAGGAGTTACAAACTTGAAAAGGGTGTGATTATCCTTTTAATTGTGTAACCTACCCTGAAATCTTCCACTGAATTAATGAGGCCATACTGTCATCACCAAACAATGAAGAAAAAAATAATAACAACCATAACACGGCAGAAACTAGAAATCATAGTGGTGGCTTAGGTGGCGAATTTCACACCTGAAATAACAAACAGCAAAAAGCGTGAACAGTTTGAGAATATCATATGCACTGCAAATACTTTGCTTATAAATATACTTAGACATAGTAGCAAAAGAATGGATAAAATGTGCTAGAAATTGCAAACCCTCAATAAAGAATTATTTATGCATTGTCAAAACACAGAATTTTCCAAACTAAAGTAGGCTGCTAATATCCCACAGAAGTTGTAATATTCCTGAAAAGTGTGAAAAATGCAGCACCGAACTGGTTATTGAGGAGGAAAATATTTCCTGTTTCAAAAAAAGTACCATTTTCTTTTGAACAATCTGTGTTACCCTTCTTTTTCATAAGGTAATGGAACTGAAGAAATTAGTGACTCTTTTTAAAATTACCTCATTCCACTGAATAACATGAAGTAAATGTTTCATTCCACAGTATTCTTCACTTAGGAAATTCCGTTGACATCAGAACTCAGCTCGGGATACATGCAAGAATGGTAACTTTGATCCATTTTTCCCTCGTGGGCCCTTCCTAAGGCTTGCCCAAATAAAAATGTCATCCACCTTTTATATCAGGCTACAGAACAAGAAAATCAGTGCCTCAGAGTTTGAGCTTTGACCACATTGCTTTCTACTGAGGACAAGCATCGCAATGAGTTTGCATTGAATTTGGACTTCACTGATTTAGGAAGAAAGATTAAAAGTCTTCACCTCACCGAAGCCGCGAGTTACACCGCAGCCATTTCATTTTTAAACCATGCACAGCAATTACTCTGCATCACAGATGTAGCACTGGAAGTTGGCTGTGTTTTGATCCTCCTTACTGCTCATATGTCTTTAACTCGCAGACAGATATTATTCTCCTGGTATCAGAGACTTTAGAAACAAAACAAAAGGATGAGCCTTTAAAGGGTTCTAAAGAAAAAGGAAATGTCTGCTTGATTGTGTTATGTTACTTTAGGCCTTTATCCAAAGCCCACTGAATACAATGGATAGATTCCTAAATACTTCCAGAGGGCATAGGCTCTTATTTTCCGTCTGTTTCGAGCTTTATAAAACTGTGAGATAGAGTGAAGAAGGGTGGATAGAGCCTTCCTGTTCTTCTTTAAGGAGAATGAAGGCATATAGGATCTTCAGATTTATGTTACATCAAATGTAACTGAAATAAAACAAACAAACAAACAAAAAACACCAAAGCAACACACATGAAAATCCCCAACCAAAAAAAACCCCACTTACAAAATCCAGCAATGCAGTTTTCGCTGTCCTTTGGATAAGACAAAGTTACAGGTGTAAAGCAATTATCACTCAGAACATATAATCATCCACAGAATTATCACAAATGAGGATATTACATTTTTTTGAACCCTTCCTTCTGAGTAGTCTGAAGAGACTAGAAAAAGCATAGAAATTCAGTACAGAAATTTCCCAAACTGGCATGCTGAAAACAATCAACTTCACCATCTCATTCCCCTTTCATCACCTCTCAAGAAAAGCAGACATTTACAAGTATTTTGCAAAGAAGATTTTTCTCACTCTACTTATCTTTAAATCAAAATGCAAGGGGGAAAAACCCAAACTGCTGTTTTTCTCTTTTTTCACAGCAAGAAAAACATTTTTCCCTAATCACCTACTGGTTGAGGTTCTCAGAACTTGCTTGTTCACAGTTTTAAAAAAGCAAATAAATAAAATGTGTAGTCAATAGGAGTACTGTAATTTACTAGCATTATAATTTGGCAACATAGGCTTTATGTCAATCAGTTACCCTCTGCTACTTCATACAAACATGTTTTTTGGGAAAGGCTTCAGTACATCCTGGCACCTGCAGCTGAGAGAAGTATCCAAGTCACTCTACCACAGAGATGAAAGTGAACATTCATCTGTAACATAACAAATAGAAATAGATGAGCGCAGAAAACAAGACACACAACTAAGTGCTTTCCCATATCCAGTATACATAAGCATTACACTCTGGTGTCATTACATTCAACAGAAAAAGAAGGGAGTCTTTGTATTAAAATAACTCTGTGGGTTCAGAATTAAGATGACACCTGGAGGAGGCAAGGTTCCATTTTTTCATCTGTAGAGTACAGAGATGCAAAAATGAGACTCTATTAAATGCTGTTCTGAAAGTACTAGTTTTGTTCTTAAGTTAATATGGGAAATACAGTTCATGGTAGTGAATTACAATGTCCTGCATAGCCATTGTTTAGTGCAGTTGGTATTGCAAAGGCCATTAGAATGGAATGGCTGTATTGGTTTTTCTGTACACATGATCTTTGGTTTGGACAAGGTCAGGAATAAATAGGAGCAGTTGTGTGATTCACAAGCTAGTAAAAGTAAGCAAAAATTACAAAAATGTCATTTCAATTGGAGTAAATGGAAATTTTCCTACTAAATGAAAAAGGTGGTTACAGATATTACAATAGCAATGAATCTTCAGATACTGCAGACAAAACATTATGGTTGTACCTTGTGCTTCCCTCATACAAGATTAGCTAAGTAAGTATATGCTTCAAGACTCACAATGAGTCTCTGTTAAAGTACATTAAAACTACAATTTTGTTTTACATTCTGTGATGACAGGCACTCCAAAGTAATTTACAAAACTAAAAATCTTTACTCAGGTCTTCAAGCAAGTATCAGTAATGCTCACAATAAATATAATTGGGCAGCAAGGTCTCAGAAAGTGGCCAGAAACATCTCAGGAAAACAGGAATGACAGAAGAATCTATGGAGTTGTAAGCCATTTGGTGTCATTATGGGCCAGAAAACATTAAGTCCTTGTAGATGATTATAAAGGCAAGACTGACCAAAGCATTATGCATCTCGATGAAAGTGCTAATAAAAATGCATATTCATGAGACAATCTGCAGACACTGCTTCCATTCCAACCTCATTGCAAGCAGGGTGCTCCTTACACACAAACAGTAACTGCCTTGTTCCAAAGGCAGGAAATGCATGCTTTGTCAAATTAACCTGTTAAATCTTCAGTTATCGTATTTCTTAGGATGTGTCAGTATCAAGTTGGAATGCCCAGCTGAAACCGCAGAAAATAAGACCTACAAATGCAAAATATGCAAATACCCAGGATCCTTTTTGAAACTGAATACCTTGAAAGTAGCTTGCATGAATTCCTATATATGCTGTAGGAAGTAAAATTCAACACTACACGTTAAGCAAAAAAACAAATTTTTCATCCTGCATGATCAAAAAGCCATGGAATCTTGGAATAGGTTTAATCAGTGAAGAGATAGATTTCTGGCTTAATCAGTAAATTTCTTGCACAATAAAATGGGAAAACAAACATCCATGTCCACTGCAGAATTATATTCTGAAAAAAAAATCCAAAATAAGGATCTCCAAATACTTACATGGCACAATTTTAAGAAGTTCAACAAGGTGAAGTGCTGGCACCTGACTTAGGTCACAACAACCCCATGAAGAGCTACAGGCTCAGGGAAGAGTGGCTGGAGAGGTGGACAACTGGAGAAAAATAAGGCAAAAGTTTCCTTTATTTTCAGTACCTCTTGGTGAAGAGTCACAGATTGTTGAGGTGAGATTCACTTGATTCATAAGTGAATTTATCAGTCTATTCTATTGCCTGTAATGAAAATTAATATGAAAAAATGGAAATGTAAAACTGGAAATGCAAGCAAACTGTGTAAAGACTGAGGAAAATTGAAACCCTAAGAGCTATTGAAGATAGAGAATCCATGATCTGCAAGACAATGTTGTAAGGATTTCACAATAGATTTGAAATTTTAATCAAATGTGCAGATACCAACATGCTTTTAGGTTATGTGCACTAGTGTAATGCAATAAAACTGAATTTTAACCAGTCAGAAAAATGACACCTAACTGTAGTTTTAGGTAGATTCTGTCTCAGCTGTATGCTATGCTGAATCTTGTCCCTTTTAGAGACAATCAATAGACTTTTAAAATCATATATCTAAACCTGATATGCATTATTTTGAAATAACAAACTGGAAGGTACATTTCTTCTCCAATAGCATGATTTTGAAGCAAAAGCTTTTCCTAGTCTAGGAACTGAGCATTCACTGAATACAGTCTTTATGAGAATTACTCCTTCAGCCTATGTCTGGGTGATATGATGTAGCAATTTAAGAGCTAGAATACCACATCTAATCCTGTCCTTGAAATTACATGCTTGCAGGGGAATAAAAACCCATAGAAGTGTAGCTTGAAGTCTACAACCTAGATGACAGTTAATCTTCACCTTCACTGAAGGCTCTTATGGGGTCTTTATCTAAAAGGTCTTCGAATGATAGCATTGTTTAGGTCAGTGAAGACCTTTAAGATTATCAAGTCCAGCCATTAACCCAGCACCACAAAGTCCACCACAAAACCAGGCACCACTAAACCAGGCCCTTAAGCACAACATCTACATGTCTTTTATAAACTTCCAGGAATGTGGATTCAACCACTTCTCTGGGCACCCTGCTCCAAGGCTTGACAACAACTTTGGTGAAGAAATTTTCCCTAGTAGGTAATCTAAACCTCCCATAGAGCAACCTGAGGGCATTTCCTCTCATTCTATTTCTTGCTACTTGGGAGAAAAAAACAACATCCACCTCACTACAGCCTTCTTTCAGGTAGTTGTAGAGAATGATGAGGTCCCTCCTGAGCCTTCTCTTCTCCAAACTAAACAACCCCATTTCCACCACTTCTCAAAGACTTGTGCTCCTGACTCTTTACAGCTTCTTTCTGTTCCATGAGGAGCACAAGGAGTCTGGGGCAAAGGCAGGTCTGAGGACAAGGTTGCAGTGTGTAACCTCGGTCCACCCTGGAGGCAGAGCTTAAGACAGACACACCTTCACCGTACCTGAACTGAAATGGTCCCAGGCACCAGTCAGGATCCCAGGTGAGGCTGCTTAGGGCTATTATGGCTTGCACAAAGTCGGGTAAAAAATTAGTATGTCATCAAATGCTTTAGGGTTTTGATAAAGAAAAATGTAGATTAACATTATTTCATAATTGAAATGGTTTGGGGGCAAAAATGCATTTGTCATATTACACAAAAATTGGAAAACATATTTACTCATTTAAATTTTTTTCAGTCCAAACACAAATCTGTATTTATTTTCTTCTTAACTCTGAAATTATTTTTGCTGAATTACCTAAGTGGAGATAGAAAAAGATAGAATGCAATGTATCAGAATTTTTTTTTTCTGGCAGGTTTAATTACCTAACATAAATATTGTAATTTATTAACACTTTTAATAATGTGACCTTCAACTATTCATCAGGGAAAACCAAACATTATATACAAAGACATTTGTTCTAAAATGACTGTAACTACTGAAACATTTTTCTCTTTAGGATGTACATACACTGTATATCAAAAAGAAGCATATAATGTTTTAATTTGACAGAGTTTTATTCACAACATGTTATTCTTGTGTTATGACTAACAAAAAATCTATTTGACATTTATAATCCTGCTGCATTGTGAAAGGGAGAAATAAGGCAGCAGACTGAATTTCATATTCATACATGATGATAAACAACAGTACTTTGCACTTACATCTTATTTTTCATGTTTAGGATGTCAAAACTCTTTATAAAAACTCCCAGATTTATATTCTTATTTTGTAGATGTCATCCAAGGATATCTGAGGCAGACAGACAGAATTACACGAAGTCGCACAGATGTTGAGGGGATATGTATTCAACTTTGTGAGATGTAAGAGCAGAAAAGATTTCTTGTGTTAACCTTCACCTTGCCCTAGTTGAAATACAGCCTTACAGTATGAAATAAACAGAAATTTGCTAGGTTTTTCCAGTAGCATGTGTTTCAAGTCCTCAGAGGGTCAGATATTAACAATAACATAGTTTCAAATAATATTATTGGCTGTAGCATGGCAACCCAAAGTTCATGTCTGATTTGCTAAAGAAAATGTTGAAACAGGCAATTTTCGCATTTTCTTTTGAATGGTCAGTTAATGAGAAACATTAAAGGAAATCAAGTTCAGTTCCTATAGCCTTTAAATCTTCATTCCTATTTAACAGTATTTAGAGTAAAATAACCACACTTGCAGCCTCTTTGGAAGGCAATCAGGTCATGAACACGAAGGTGATTTTTTTTTCAGGACTTTTCTGCAGAATGTGTTTGGTGAAGAGAGGGACTGCAGGAAGACTGGGAGGAAATCTCAGCAAAAAAGTACACAAACAGGCACAGTAAACCTGCAGTGAAAATACAGTTGGCAACCAACCACTATCATACAAGTGCAAAAGGAAAGGTCTTGAAAGTATTGTGAAAGTTAAGGATCACATGCTCAGCCATACAAAGATGTTAAACACTATCTGTCTGTCAGTTTCTTTTCTCCAGACTTAGAAATGCATTTTGAGGAATGGCTGTGAAAGTAGTTCCAAAATAGATATAGCTCCTTCTTCCACAGTTATGCCCCTGAAAACAGCAGTTTACACATTAACAACTCAGAACACTGTTGATCAGTATCTTGAATTCTAAGACTACTATGCTACTAGAAATGTCAACAGACAGCACCATTAAGTTACAATATCAAATAATTCACCTATATATAGCACTTTTTCCAAGGTCAAACAGTGCCAGTAATTGGAGCTAATCTAAACCTCAGATGAACCTATGTTTAGACATTAAATGATATATGATACATGCCTTGAGATGATTATTCTTAAAATTGCACTCTCAAAAATTCATAGTATAACTGAAAGAGCTTGATGTCTGTACATGTATGTTATATATACATGGCTGGACTCGAGCCAGAAAATTCATCCCACCCATGTCAATAAGTCAAATACAGTGACTCAGTAAAATGAATGATAGTGTTGGACCATACTACTCAAAAGACAGAAGAGATAACTAAGGTTACTAAGTAGTGTGTTCATTTTGCTTCCCCAGATTTTCTTATAGAGCTTTGACTTTACACAAAAATTTTAAACTAAAATATTATCCTTGGATATTTTGATTTAATTTATTGTAGGAAGTAGAAACCTCATTTAATTGCAAAAGTGGCAATGTTTCTCTAGTGGACCTACTCACAATAGCTAGATAAAGGGGTTTGGATTATCATTCGAAAAGTCTATCAGATTTTTTTCAGATTTAGAGTGTTATAGACAGTGAATATCATTCATTGTAGTTTCAGTTATTTTGACAGATAACTCCTTTTCCATTTGTATCAAGAAACAGTCAAGTTTTCTCTGACCTATTTAAAATGACCAGCATTGAGATCCTTGTGTATTGTGTGCTATTCATAAAAATCTCATGCAAAGGCTAAAGAAAACAGTTCAAACTCACTGTGTTCTTTTCACTTTGGATAAGCATCCAGATTATTACCTGGGGGTTTTCAAGGCCTGTCTGGACAAGAAATCAGTCAGAGAATCTTAAAAGGATGTGTGCTCTTATGTGATGTCTAATATATCCAATTTTCAATGCATTTAATTAAAAAAATTTAAAAGTTGCTATGATGTAAGCTCACAGACATGAGATTTCAGAGCAACTCACTGACTTTAATTAATCCTATCATCCTTCTTCTGTGTCATAAAAATATTTTACTTCTATTTTTGCAAAAATAAATTAAGCATTTTGCCTACATAAAAACAAGCATATAATGGAAAAGTTAGAAGTGTTTACACACTTGTGAGTTTTCATTAACAACTAGAAAAGAGGCCTACAACAGTGTATTTGTCTGAAATAAGTCCTATATTTTTCTTTGATTAATTCATAAACCTCTTTTCACCTTTGGTTTTCTTTTTCTAAATTGGAAAACAGTTATTAAATCATTCTTTCAAAAAGCGAAAATATTGTCGTTATTGTAAATAAGTCTCGGATAATAAATGATGAAGGAAGATGCTGAATACAATAAACCTTTCACTTATGGCTTTTCTGACAGAATCCACCTGCCTGTTTCTGCACACATCTATTAAAAATCACCTCTAACTATGTGGTACAAGTAGTTGTGGAATTGCCATGTTGATGTCCTGTGAATCATGATTCTGACCTACAGATGTCAAAGAGATTTTGTCACTACCTTCAGCATTGGAACTTCAGTCTTTGTCTTGGAGCCAATATGGTTTACTGACCTCGACCTCTGACAGTTTAAGACACCAATACCTTCCAGCTCTTGGCTCGTGAGGTTACATCTGGCATAGCAGGGTCACCTCTCTGCAAAGTCTGGTCAGTGTTTTGGTCAGAAATGCCTGATTTGCACTAACAGCTGCTGATATTAAGGGAAAAGTTCTCTTTTGCTGAGTCTTTAGGAGGGCAGAATCCTCAATAGAAAGGCTCAGAAGAGATGTTCAGTGAAAATAATTACTTGAACCAACAGAATTTCACTGTAGAAGCATTAAGGTGTAGAAAAAGCACTTGTCATCAAGGAAAATGATTTACAGAGGTTAGACAAGCTTTCTTTGATATTCCAGTTTAGTGCAGTGAGAATTTTATCTTATTTTTCTTTCCCCTGCATTTATCCAAATCTCACCAGGAGTTTTTACCTTTCCTAAATTTCATGAATAGAAAAGAAAGTCAGGTAATACAAATTACTTTAAGAAAAATTTCTCTAAGTTTATGAACTAAATTTTCTTCTCTTCTCTTGTAAAGTAAATTCAAATCTTTACAGAGATTCTTGTATTTTTGCCTTGCAAATAAGACAGCAATTACATTAAACCCCATAAATTTTCATAAAATTTTCATATTCCATTGCTCTTGACCATTACCATAATTTAAAAAAGAAAGAAAAATATCTAAGTATATCTTTTATGATTTACATGAGACTCACATGAGAAATTTGCATGCATCTAGGTTCTAAGTCTTTGCTGATTATGCAGACATTTTCTGTAGATTTTTTCTGGCCCTTACAATATATTGTACACATCACATCTCCTGAGAATTTAAAGCCAGATTAATACTTTAATAGATTTATCTAAAATAGGTCAAATTGTAATAAGAAGTAAACCAAATGGCCCTTTGGCTATACCTAAACTTTTCTAGATAATCTCCTGTATAGATCAGTTATCCTGTGAAAATAAAAAAAATTTAAAAAAACAAAAAACAAACAACTTTTGAATCAGAAATACAAATCCACAGGGCATCCACAGATATTCTCAGAGCCATGGGATCCTTTCTGCTGATAAGCACACCAGAGTTGATTAACAATGTATGTGGAATACCCTCACAAAACTTTTACAAGTTCTGACACTAAAGCAATGGTCAACCACCAGAAATAAAACCTGATCCTATTTGTGATAGAAATAGATATTGAGGGAAATACTAAAAAGTGATTGAGCATACTTTATGATTTATTTTTGTGGTTTAGTTTCTTTTTTGCCATGCATGGTCTTCAATGAAATAATAAAAAAATGCCCGTTTTGCCACCAGAAAATTATACCAAACATACAGAACAGCAAACAACAACACCACCACAAAACAAACAAACAAACAAAAAAACTGAAAAGGTGGGTTTGAGACTTCACTCCCTCTTCATTTTTCAACTTTTTTCCAGGCCTGGTGTAGGGGGTCTTGTTGGGATAGGGTTAATTTCCTTCATTGCAGCCCAGAAGATGGTGGTTTGGATTTTTCATTAAAGCAGTGTTGATAACACACCAGTGATTTGGCTATTGCTGAGTAATATTTGTACAATTGTCTCTCTTTTCTTCTCTGTCCCTGCAGTGGGTAGGCTGAGTGTGGGCAAGAAATTGGGAATGGACACAATACAGCTGACATGAACTGACCAAATGAATATTCCACGCCATATGGAATCACACTTAACAATAAAAACCATGGGGAAGTTCTTTTTGTGCACAGTACTAGTCATTGCTGAGATTGGATGGGCTTTGATCTATTTGTGGGAGGTGGCAGATTACTGGCTTTACATCATCTGGTTTTTTTCCCCTTCCTTCCTCTTTCCTTTGCTTATTAAAGTGTCTTTATCTCAACCCATAAGTTTTCTCACTTTTCCTCCTGCTATTCTCCCCCTCACCCTGCTGGGGATAGGGAGTGAGCAGGCAGCTGTGTGCTGCATAGCTGCTGGCCAGGGTCAATCCACCACAATTTACACTGCAGGGTTTTTAACTGTCTTTACATCAAAGACGTTTCTTACTATCTTAGTTCCTCCACATCCTGTGCATTGGTTTGTGCTCAGTATTCTTTCCTTTCCAGCTTTATCATGATTTTTATCCCTAGTGTACGCTGAAATTTGATACTAAATTCAACACATCCAGCAAATCTGAGTTCTGCAAAAACTATCAGGAGGCAGAGATTATGAGGGTGAATCTAATCTTATAATTCTATTGCCATAGTCTAGAAATATCTTGCAAACCTTGTCCATTTGTGATTTTCTGAGAGAAGTGCCATTGCTGTAGAGTCAGTAACTTAATAGAAGAGGCATCAACAATCAGGACAAAATACCTCAGAAAAATAGTGCTATACACAATTTATATGATAACAAATATAAAAGTTTAGGCTTTCACTTTGAGACAAATTTTATCTTTCATTTAAAGAAGTACTAGAGAGTGCTAGATTGTCTCAAAACCTCTTCTGGAAAAAGCCACTGGATTTCAGATGAGTACAAAAAACCACATACACAGAGATAGAGAATAATTGGGTGAAGGTTGTAAGAGGTTCAGCATAATGATAAGATGATAAAGATAGAAATTCACTTTTCACAAACAGCTAGATTTCCTGTAGGTAACTAAACACAAAATGTTCATAAATACACTGCAAGAAATGTACATTTCCTTAAAATGAGAATGAAGTAGAATTTAGGATTACAAATCCAAACATGTGAGTATCCAGAACCTGGAAACTTCCCAGAAAATGGGAACTTCCAGATTAATTTCTGTACATTCAGGCATTTTCATCCTGGCCTCTACACATAACTGAGTCTGGATGGATCCTTAGAATACGTGCTCATTTTCTTTAGCCCTAGGGAAAGCTTTCCAGGCAAGAACAAAACATACACACTACACATCAGGCATGATCCATCACATTGGTCACACACATATGTCCATTTTCATTCAGAACAGAGGGAAAAAACCAACAAAATAGAGCAGAACGAAAGGAGAGAAATCATACTTCCATTCTCTCTCTTCACCCAATAGTTCTTGTCCTGGAAGGTGGTCAGAATTTATTAATTTCCTTACACTGAGAGCATTCAACTAGTAGAAGGAGCTCAGTGTTGATCCTTTCTCCAAAAAGTGTCATTTTCTTTGTTTTTTTGCTGATGGTGGTGGTGGGTTTTGTGTGGGTTTTTTTCTAATGACACCTTTAGAGAATCCTAGAAGCAGAACCCAGTCTGTTTATCCATCTCATTTTCAGGGACACCCACAGTACCTGAGCTAGAGAGCTGACCCTCTTTTTTCTACTGTGATGAAGAGTGGCTTGTTTTCTGGAAAGCTACAAAGAGGTGCTTTTAATAATTTTTAATACCTTCACTTCACTAGTAACCTTGTGGTGAGAGCAGCTCTTTGGAAAATGGTATTTGGGAATACTGCATCTCTGCACTAAAGCAGCCATGGACATGACAAAAGAGATTCATCCATTAAGAATGCAAATTTGCAGGATAATAAACTATGCCAGAAAATTTCCCTACTATGTTAAAAAATCACACCCTTTCATACTAGGCTTCCTGACAGAAGATATGACACACTTTGTGAATTTCCTGTTCATTCCCATAAGAAAATGCAAAAATTTCTTTTTCTCAATAGCTGAAATCTGGGATGAAACATTTAACACCAACCATAAATATAAGGCAAAGTAATTTAAGTTGAAAAAGAAATAATATGATCATATCTTATGCATGTTAATATTTTTCTACTTAAATATTTTTAGTCTCCTATAGCTAGAAACCCCTTTTATGAATGTTTTGGTTCTAGTAGTTTAACAAATCTTAAAAACTATATTATTTTTTCTATACTTTCTTTCTAGTGCTTAGACTTTAAAAAAATCCAAAAGGAAAAAAATTCTTTAGAAAGGACAGTTATAATATTGCAGCAAGTATTTTAGTTAAAGGAAATTCTTATCAGACATGACATCAGGGGTTAGTTTTCAAGCAGGAAAAGCTATGCCATGCCTTGTTCTTGAGACTCCCTGGTACAAATAAGTTCCACTACTTTTCTCTAAATCAGTCTCTCAGTTTATTTGCATGAGTTCCAGATGTTCTACTTAGCAAATTCACGATAGATTGAATTATTTAAATTTAAAACTATGATTTTTACATTGACAGTTGTCTCAGATCCATATTTTTAACACCCTTCATGCACCCAATAACACCCAAATACAATACCTATACAACAATGGAAAGCACAAAAAAAGTTCAGTGCCAAGGTAGAACAATAGAGTGCATTTACCAGAAAGAATATTTCACAATTTTTTCAGAAACTGCATGCTGCTGATCCTCTCCTAGCCTCCCTAAACTTTTAAAGAATCATTACTGTGTTATAGAGCTTCTGGAAACTGCCACTTTGAAGTAAATTTCCAAATAATGAATTTGAGTTTTTTAAGGAATGTACTCTCCCTGTGTGTTTGCATGTTTGAAATGGCTAATAAGGAGCTTCTATTATGATCTACTTTATTACTTATGCAGCACTATAAATGTATGAGATGTTCACAGATTAATAAAACAGACAAGGAGTTTACAACTTAAGGGGAGAAGCTTTTTGACTTTATATCTTGTTCTAGCAGCATCACCTCTGTATGTGGTCAAAGGGAGGACAGTTCTTCCAATTCCTGTGTGGAAAGTTAACTTGTGCCATTCAACTACAAGCAAAGTCTCTTCCTCCATTGTTGTTGCATGAACTCTGCAGGCTGCCAATTTGTGGGACAGCATCAATGTGTACAGCACATTTATTCTCTTCATCCAACTGCAAAAAAGGAAAGGGAAAGAGTAACCTTCATGCCTTATGGTCATACTGAAGCATATATAACCTAAGGTTTTTATGTCCCTTTATTTCTCCCCATCCACATTTATTTGGGAAAAAAAAAAACCTATAATCTTGCTCTAATTCACTTAATTTTTGATCGTTCAGAACTTCTTGAACTCTTTAAAGAATGGAATGATATTTTCATCTTCCCAATACAAGGTCCAAGCATAAAAATATCTTTTTAATCTCAGCCAATACATTATTCATGATCCCCCAGGCAGTGTGCTCCATATAATGAAATAAATAACTGTATTTGATAACGTCATTATCAAAGAAAGCAGTTTTCTTGATGTGAACAGAGCCTTAAAGATAGACTTAACAGTAGTCTTTTCACTCTGATCCCTGTCCACAGTACCAAGAGGAGACCCATATCTGCAATCCTGTCTTGAGAAAGTACTTCTAGTGGAGAATTTTCAAAAGAAGAGAAAAAGGGTTGAAGACTGCAGAACCTATCATGAGTTACGTTTCATCCACATGAAGTACTACAACCATTTCCTTTAAGACTAAAAATAAGGATACTTTATGACTGTATAAAGATTTCATTGTTTAACGCACAGGAAGAGTTTGTTTTGGTGCAAATTGGATGGAACCAAGGCTGAAGTTGTGTATACGGGCACCATGATGTGGACTGCATAATTTGGAACGTGAGCACAAAGCCCTTTAGCACTTAGCACTTTCGGCATATGTAGAACACACTTAGGCCTGGAAACTGGTTCACACTTGGCTGGCCACAGAGATGAGACATGGAGGTACAGTTCTAAAGACATAATAAAGTGAAGCAGGTGAGAAACTGAACTTTAGCTTGCTGTACCTGTCACTAATCAGTTAATCAGCATTTCAGTTATAATATTAACATTAAGATGAAAGTTTGACTCCTTTTCATTTCCTTTTAAAATGAAATCAGAACTGCTATCCTTTTATGCAAGTTTTTTTTTTCTTTTTTGAAGTACAAAAGAAAGAGACTGGAGGGAAGGACATCCTTAGCTTTTTACCAACCAAAAGGAATGAAACTTGGTTGAAAAAAATAACGAGGCATTTCTGAAGAATGAGGTATATTAATTACCTGATTAAATTCAGGTAATTTAGCATGTCTCTTTAGCCATAAATAAATGTACACTTCAGTTAAACATGTACTTAGACACTTATGCCTTGAAAATATTACTGCTTTCCAAATAGGAATATATTTAGAGACGAAAGATAGAAAACTGGGTAGACAGAGTGAAAACTTATCTTAACAAATGTTAAAGGAATTCAAAGACATATGTAATCAAAAAAGTGGGTTTACCTGACTCTTCATTTACACTACCTATGTCTATACATTCAGTCCAAGGATAAGAAACAGTAATAAAAAAATACACTGTGATCATGGGTCACTTTCTAATTTTTTGTTTCTAAAATCTCATGATACTACAGGATTTCCTTCCTGCATCCTGCTTGAACAGATGGAAAACACTAGCAACAGACTGGATCTTTAAATGAATATGTGATCATTTTAAGGTTTGTCCATACAGAGTGCCTGCAGGATGCATTGAATTATTATCTTAATGTAATTTGTTTGTACTAACAATGTTAGACTCAGCAGGTTCATCCTAACTCAAAACTTTTGAGTAACATCAAAAAGGCAACTAGTGCAGATGTACAGTCGGAATATCTGTGCAAATTTTGTACTTTTCCATAAATAGGTGATTGAGTATTTAAAAAAATATAATTTCATTGCAGTTGACTCCATTCATTCTGAATACTTGTATAGTAATTTTAGTGCCTTCAATTTTGAAATAAACTAACCCTCAACATTGAATACCATAATCTGACCCCCAGAGTCCCAGAGTATTTGGAAACTCATGAGAGATCAGCAATGTCTGCTAATATTGACAATATCAAATAAGCAAAAGTATTTGCTTTTAAGTAGACAAAGAAATATCCGCAAGACTTAATCTCAAAGGCTTTTGTGGTAAAGTGGAATTTGGAATTTAGATGTTTAAATGTAAGTTCTACAATCCTAAAAAAAAAACCCAAAAAACAAAAAAAAAACTCTGCTCTTGCCTTAGCAGTACTGACTTCACAGTGACCTCCCTGTTATTCTACAATGTTAATGCATTTATCCAAAGACCACTGAAGGTAAAATGCATAAAGAGCTGTTTGAACAGAATCATGAACAAAGTCCTGTTTCATTTAGGTGAATGCCTAAACCATTGAGCTACAGTGATGCTCCTCTTGTGTTCACTTTTGTTGCATTATTCTTCCGCTTTGTGTTGAGCATTTTTATCGTTTTAATGAGAAAAGTTAAAATGTGTAATTGCCTAGAATAGCTTGTTGGTTTAGTTACAGGATATTGTGGAGTTAGTCATACCAAAGTGGGAAATTAAGCCAATTCTGTTATCTCTGGGTGAATAACTTGATTGCGTGAAAGATGGGGAGCTGTTGTGCTTGGAATTTTTTTATGGATCTAATCAATGTCATTAAACTACTCTGTCTTTAAATTTTTAATTGCGACTTAGTAACAATAAAGATCCAACAAACTCTGTGATTGCTTTTATCCTTAGCTATTAACTACCTTTCATGCAGAAAAGTATGCCCCCAAAATACAGGTATATTTATGGAAGTAATTTCTGGACAACAGAGCGGGGGAAAAAAATCACAGAAGGCACTTGTTGCTGATAAGGAAACAGGTTGTAATGCAGCAAGTGCTTTGGCAAACCATGAGGACCACATGGGGTGTGTCAAAATGTACCCAGCAGAAGAATTCTGTCTGCAAGCAGCCTGTACACAGGCAATTATATTACAGACATTGGCACCAAGGGACAAAATCAACCTCGGAGGAGTGAATCAAATAGAGCTCAAGACACATGTTGTGAAATTGCCCCAAGGAATGGGCAAGCAGCCAATAAAGCATAAGGCAGCGTGGTCAGAAATGAGTTGTGCCATGGCCTAACATATGGGATGAAGAAAAATCAGAAGAAACTCCTTCCCTGTCTCAGAATCTAACACAAAGGATAAACTTATGTCCTATCCATCTCTTTCTCTAAGTTGAGTATGTAAAATATGCTTATCACAGAAAAGAAATCATTCATCTCTCCATTGGAGTAATCCTGAGGGCACAGAGCTCCATAAAGTCAGTTAATGCTTGTAGTAAGATCGTAGCTGGTTTAGATATATGATCATAGAAAATGCATGCAGGAACTGATTGAATTGTAAACGTCCTCTCTTTATTTGTAGCTATTTAAATTTAGCAGAGATATTTCATTGTTTTAGAACTTTAATACATTTGATACTAGTTAATTCTTCAACAAATTCTGTAATTCTAAATGGACACTGTAAAAAGAAAAGGTTAAAATTATGTATAAAACCTACAGAATTCTTCACAGATTGTTTAAATACAGGCATTCTTTCAGGGACAATTCTGTAATGAGAGAACACTATGAAGCCAGAATTTCTTATCCATTTGTTTTGTTGGGTTTTTCTCCCCACATCTGTATTACAAAATCTTAGTCTGGACAGATGAACATTTTTATTCTATACTAAATATAGATTCAAATGTACCTTTGTGTGTTTTGCCCCCATTTCTTTACTGACTAATGGATGAAATTCACTAGATTAGCAGGAATAATGATGTAACTGTTCAGTAAGGAGGGAAATATTTGGGATGGAATAGTAGAAATAAAAAACTTATGCTTTCTATGTGCAGGGTTTTTGTTTAAATAGAATAGAAATTTAAAAAACCAACAACCAGCATTTGTTATCTAAGTTGCAATAAAAAGATGGATACTTCCTAATTTGAACTATGAGCCAAATGGGCCAATGTCTGACCCAAGGTTCTCAGAAACAACTTTGATGCTACATGCTGCATACCTCTCCAAGTTTCAGGCTGCTTGTACTGACTGAGCTGTCATTTTGTGAAAAAGCAGAATGAAAAACAACATACTGGAAAAGTTGCTTGCTTTTAGAATAACATTGTCAGGCAGTGAATTTAAGGGAGAGAAAACAACAGAAGGGAACCATCTCTTCATTATGGGAAAAGTGAAAAATCCCTAAAACATTTCAAGGCAACAAATATCAAGAGCCAAATGAGACAGGCTCTGCAAAGGCCAGATTTGCATGGATTCCAGGCAGAATCCAGGCAGCAATATTTTCACCTAATATTGTGTGTGCCCTAGAAATAGAATCATTGCTTGCAACAGTGGCTGTGTTCTGCATGCAAGCCATAACGCTCCTTTGTACAAGGTCAGTTCCTCTTTCTACTTATGATTCTCAAAACAGCAGTCCAGCTCATTGATACAGTGAAGGAGCAATGTCAGATGATTGGCAAGTGTCTCACCAGCAGGAAGTTAGCTGATAAGCTTCTTAGGCAGTGAGCTCTGGTAAGCAGGAAGCACTGGAGCCAGCTCAAGGAAGTTGCCCTTAAAATTGCTTTGCTACGACCTCAACCTCAGCTGCCTAATTAGAAGTTGTTGAAAGGAAGAGTCTCTGGTGTGCATTTTTCTATAGACAAGACTCAGGAAATGTGTTGCTTTGGCGGCAGTAAACAAGGAGATAAATGTTTAAAAGATACCATAAAAAACCATCAGTCGGTTCAAGAGGATGCGAGTGGAAAAAACAGACTAATATAAGTGTTCACAAAAAGGTTTTGAAGCAGCCTGGGACAGGTCCCAGTGGAAAAGCAGCAGGGAAACAGGCAAGCTATGCAAATGAGTATTGGCAATTTGAACACTTCCTATTTGTGGAACTCGATCAGGCCCAGTGAAAGGAATGCTGCATAATGAGAACGATCATATTTCTCCACATGATCTGCTGTAGAGGAAGAGCACTGACAGACCTTTTCTTTAAAGTGATTTAATCATATAGACAGACACTCTCATTCTTTAAGGAAAAGACAAAGAATATTAAATTAGGAGAATTAGATGGAGCTAATGATAGAATGTCTGTGTGAACAGAGAAGGGCTTAGAGATGTAAATGCATGGTTGTCTAAGGTTATTAAAATAACATTTGCCTGAGTCTCCTCTCTCACTATGCTGAAGTAGTGACAAGGGCTGCATTGCCATAAAATTGTGAGATCTCTGAACTCATGAAGGCACTCAAATTATTTTAAAAGCTCCCTCTGTATGAGTACTTATGTGTGTCTATGTATATATATATATATAAAAAAAATGGCAAAACCTAATTATTAGATTATATTCAATATAATTCAAAAGGGATTTTGTTATTTAGGGTTCCTCTTCCTTCACATATGCTTACTGCCACAATATACCCCTTGTCCCCATCAAGAAATCTCAAAGAGCAATTCCTTGGGGATACAAATTTTACCTAACTGGGGCTGGTTTTGGAGCTGCCTTCTATCTCCTACAGATACAACTTTGTTGCTATCACAGGTGAAAAATCATCACATGCCTAGTTAAATATCCAAAGCACACACCATTACATAGCTTGCTCCACTGTGCAAGCAGACAGGTTCTAGCACCCACAGATGATGCCAGACAGTCTCAATTATGTATTTTTGCCTCAAAGCTGATTACCAGGGCAGTCACATCATAGATGCTACTGACAGCAGGTCTGTTGTGCTATGATCACTGCCACCCTTTTCAGCTGCACTTCAGTCCTTAGAAGTAACATTCTGCTGCCCCTCCCCAGCAGCTGGCATCTCACCTTTTCATAAAAGCAAGATGACTTCATAAGGGAGAACACAACCGCCACCAGGACCAGCTCCATTAATTCCATGGCACAGACATCCATGATCTTTGTGAAAGGTTCAGCTGTCAAACCCTCCAGGATCCTTCCTGCAACTGTGGGCTGGGAAGCAGGAACTTACCATATTTAGTGCGTGCTTGATGAGAATGCAGGAGGATGACTATGGCATGCAGTGGCTCCCTGAATGTTTGTGACATATCAGTGGAGTTGGCAGCTTGCAGTTTAAGTATTAGTGCTCCCATATACACCTCCCTTTCTACTCCCCTGCTGATGGCACAGACACATTCTAAAGCCTTTCAAGGTTACTTAACTTCAACACATAGGCACAGCAGGAGGAACTAAAGACTGGAAGAAGGAATTATCTCTGAACTCCCATCTTGTCGGGGTGCATATTTAGAAGCTATAGACATATATATATGTATAGAGACATTCACATAAATAAATAAATAATAGCTGTAACAGAAAATATGGATCAGAAATGGAGCTTCACAAGACAGTCCTATACTGTAATTTGTGGAGTATATGTCACAGGCACAATAGAAAGTTAAAGCTTAGAGGCATTATGGACTGTCATGTCAAATCAAACTTAGAGAGCTTTAATATGTGGATTACAGATACATTAAGCCATACTCTCCCCTGACTATTATGTCAATGGGACTTTACATATTTGAATAATACTAGAGTGCATAATCCTAGTACTATGCCATGCATGCACAATACGTCTGGGTATACCTGAAAAGAGTAGGAAAAGTCCAGGTTATTTGCCAAAAATATTCGTTATTTTTTAGTGCATAACCACAGGGACAGATACCATTGTTTTATAAACTCTCTTTATAATACAATTAGCAATCACAAATGTGCATTTATGAAAAAAAAATTGTGTGTGTTTCAAAAAGCAAAACAGCACAACATTTTTCCCACCCCATTCTCTTTTATTTTCAGATCACTACTTCAGTGCATTGGAGCTGAACTGAAGATCTGAAAAACAACTATACTATCTTAACTATTTCTCTTTTCCTCTGTGCCCTCCAAATGGGTCCTTGCTGTTCCCAATTACTGAACTGTCCTTTCATCTTCTCAAGGGAGATTCAATCTTTCCACATCTCTCCCTACTGATGCTCCCTCTTTCAATCAGTAACTGAATTTCATCACCTCTCTTCCACCACCAATTTGAGCTGCCCACAAATTTAGATAGCACTCACTTGTGCCTAACTTCCTTCGCCTCTACTTACTGACTTGTTTTTTCCAATGCATAAAGAATAGGACCTACACTTGGGGAGTGAACACAATAAAGCCAGAAAGGAGTATCCATGAAAAACGTCTTTCTGTAAAATTTATTAAAGATGGTTATGGTTATGGTTATGTTTGCATTAACAGTTTCTTTTAGGCAATAGGAGCATATCTATTGAGTGAAACAGCTGCTGCTGAAACCTGATGTCCATAATATATGCAGTTTGTTGGAGATTTACTTCAGACTATATCCAGTCTTGCACCTTTTTCTGGCTTCCACATAGCAGCTGGACTTATTTTGATTAATTTCATCCCAAAGTAATTCAGTTTATGTACCCTCAAATAACTGCACATTGCAAACCAAAGTGGTTGCAGATGGAAAATTTGCTGCAAAGGTCTGCCTTGCCTAAGTTAAATGGTAATTTAGATGCACACATATCAAACATAGTAATTTATTACCAAAATCACTTAATTTAAAGCACCAACTGAAATATCAGAAGATTGTGAGAGTAGTTGTCAGAAATCCTTTTCCCAGCTGAGAGAAACAGATCTTTCCAGAGGAGAAATCAGTAGAAGGCCAGGTGGAGTGTGCTAAAAGTTGGTATTGTTTGATGCAAAGAACTTAAAAAATTCAAAGTATTAGAGGTTTGTAGGAACAACAGGAGTATCTGGAGCATATGTGTGAAATACAGCAAGATCAGGTTTAATCTTGAAAAAATCCCTAACTTTCAGGAAATACATGGGTCTTGTATGGGAGAGCTTATACAAGGATTGGCTACTGCAGGATTCTTGGAGTTTTGTATCAAAAATATATATCCAGTGCTGGAGATGGTTCTGGTCTAAATAGAGATCATAAATCTGATCTCATAGTGAAATTCTAATCTACATGAGTCATTTATTTCCCTTCACAGGTAGAAGATCTTTGTCAGCCTGAATGTCAGCCACAGCTACGCATCAAAACCTGCATTCAGAAAAAAAATTCTTCCATCCCCATTGTTTCTTTCTATCTCTGTTCTGGTGTTCTTTCTTTACACCTTCCTTTGGCTTTTATATTCTTGTAGTCTCCATAAGGCTCTCTTTCCTTGTGCAGACCCATATTTATCTAAGCACCTGTTGAGACCTCTATTTTCCTGTCACTTATCTCCCCTAGTTTCCTTCCCCCCTAATTCTGGATTTCCTTTCTTCCTTTTTCTTCTCTTAAGAGATACTGTCAATCTATGACTACTCTGTGGTTTATGCTATAACATTTTGCAAAGAACGAGAGACACATGTCCAGAGTGCTCGTTTATTTTTGAAGCTGTGAGGCAGCACCTACTCTTCTGTAGTTTTAGTGGTTTACCTTTATAGAGATACACTTTTTTTTGAGCTATTTTCCAATAACACTCGACCTCTCTATCTAAAAAGCTACAAGCACACTGCCTGTGATAGCAGTGCTCAAGTTCAGTGATTGGTTTTTAGCAGCAGAAGATGGGGGCTAGTTTCCATGCTGTGTTGCAGGGGATCACAAATTTGAACTCTTGTTTTTCCTACCACAAAAAAAATCATCTTACCTGTGCTTTCCTGTCCAGAAAATCAGTTAGCTCACTTCTGATGGAGGAAACCAAACAAAATAAAGTGAATGAAAACAGAATTTAGGCTCAGGTTTTGAACATCTTAGCAATATGGATGCAGAGTATTCAAAGAAGCATCAGCTTGCAAAAACAATTCACAAAATATTGGAGAATGGACCTTCACCTTCTGTAGAAGCTCTTAAGGAGCCACTACCTAGGTTGAAGTAAGGAGAAACTAAAATATTTTTGGTAGTGTATTACCACTATATTCCCACTAAAAACTGCTTGCCACCATGAATGCATAGGAACAAATTGTCAACAAATCCTAAAGACTTCTGTGACTATGAACTGTTTTAAATATCAGCCCATGTCTAACTGTTCTATTAATAGGTACCGCAGGTGACTGAATATACTTTGGCGTACCATATTATGCTTCACAACATGCATTCCTGCCTCAATAAAGTATAACCTCTTGTGTCCTATTGCTTTGTTTAATTAATTTTAAAGTTCTTTTTAATTATTAACATGAATTCTTTATTATTTTCCCTTTACAATGGATGATTTAACACAGCTTTCAAGCCTGTTCCCACCTGCTCTGACTCATGTAGAAGTAGTCTGAAGGAAAGCTGAAAGCTTAAGCTTTGATGCCTAACAGCCTGTTTTATTTTCTGATATTAGATCTGTTATGTAAGGCACCTGGATGAGCATTTTCTCTGTATTCTCTAACTAGATAAGTAAATTCAACATGCTTGTGTGGGTTGGGGTTTTTTCTGGTTTTTTTTTTTTTTTTGTTTTGTTTTTGTTTGTTTGTCTGGGGTTTGTTTGGTTTGGTTTGGGGTTTTTTTGTGGTTTTTTTAATATATATAAAAATGGGTATATATGGGGGGAGGGAAGCGTCATAATAAATCAGCTTTTAAGATAGTTATGCTGTAAATTGCTTTTCCTCTCCTGTGGAGATAAAGACTGTAACAGTTTAAAGATCTCTGTCCAAAACCTGTGCCCCTATGTGTGATTTGAAGCCACTGAAAAGTACATATGCTGAAGCTGGGTGGGTCTTTTTTTTTTTAAGTTTGTCTTTGGTTTCGGCTATTTTCATAAACATTATAATTTATTCCTCCAAGTCTCCATAACCCTTTAAATTACAGAACAGCAATGAAATGTTCAGGCTTCAGGAGAAAATTGCTCCTGGGGAAAAAGTCAAACCTTCTGCACTGTTATGTGATACCAGAGTATAATGAGTATGTAAAGTATCAAATTAAAAAATGTTAGCAGTTTATTATAGCTGAGCAATCACTGAATGAGAAACAGGTTTCCCTTTCATTGAGCATTAAGGACATGACCTGGGGCTGATAAGCACACTGCTGCCTCAGATTCAACATTTGATTTAGGGCTGGAGTAGTTGCCAGCCAAAAATCAACCTAGGATTTGTTTGTTTGTTTAATCAATAATTTTCCCAGCTGTTTATAGGAAAGAAGTATTGTAATGAATTAAGAAATTAACTAGGTTTAAGTTATGCATTTACATTTATCATATTCAGTTTTTCTCCAGGCCACTGCAATACAAATCATCCTTTGAATGCAGCTAGATCCTACACAACAATTCCTTATAGCTGTGTATATTTCACCACAGTTCTGCACACTTTTGGTGCCCATTTGTCTTCTCTGACACCTCCTCCTCAGTGGCTGCAATACTTGTTGTTGATGGAGAAATTACTGCTGAATTAAGGGAAATGGAGGCGTTGCCCTTTAAATCCTACGAGCTACCCAAGGCATCCTTGGTGGGTTTGTCAAGTTCTTTCCATGTGTCAGGTCTCCCAGTGATTCCATTACTTGATCACACGAGTTCAACTGTTTGCAAACACATTGTGCTTCCTGTGTGAAGGTCTCTGCCTAGTCCCAAAGACCTGGTCCCTTTGCCTGCTGTGGGACCACAGCTGGTACAGCTGCCATCAGGGATCACAGAAGCTTCCACATAGCCAAGTGTGCAGGATCCAATCTGCACCACCAAGGATGACTGGGATGATGGGCGTGTGCCCAAGTCCTGTGTGGTGGGAAGTTGAGTTGTGTTGAGGGTGTCATCCTGAGTATAACCCTCAGAAGCAGCCACAGGTCCCCTAACCTTGATGGGATTTTGCCATTAAACCCTGCACTGTTGTTTGGTAGAACCTGAGGTACTCAGCCGTTCTGAGCAGTCTCTTCTGCTCAGAAACAAGTTAATGGCAGGAGACAGGATCAGGACCAGGGAAAGGAGCAAGGGCCAGACACATCCCTTGGATGGCTGGGCAGGGTCTGGATGCACAGGGCAATTGCAGGCAGGGCAGTGAGGCGGCAGGGCTGAAGCTGGGCTGAGATGCAGCTGGCAACAGCTGCCAGGATGGGAGCACAGGATGCCACTGTGCAGCCTGACCTCAGGATCAGCAGTGGGAAGGGGCTGCACTCCACTGTCCCTGGCTGTGGCAGCCAAGCCTCAAAACTGCAGGTCCACGGGACACACAGTTGTTCCTGGGCAACACATGTTCCTCTCCATCCTGCTTCCACAGGATTTTCCTGTCACTCACATATTTTAGAGAAAGATTGCACGCCACACATCAAAGTTAATGTTTTATACACAAATTTTTGAGCAAACGAAAAATAACAAAGTATAAATAAACCCATAACAAAATCAAACAAGTAAGAAGATGTTTTCCTTCTTCACAGATAATTCAAAGATTTTATGAAAATTTAATTTGACTTTAGAATAACCAGGACAAAGCACTCATAACACATTTTTCTTTCAATTAATTCATTCTTAATGCTAGGAATTTATGTTGTTTGTAATACAGTTTCTTTTTTCTTCTGCTTGTCTCTAATGGAAATGTACTACAGAATGAACTGGAAGAGAACTAATATGAGATGCATCATTTAGAAAGGTAAATTTCTGAGAGAGATATTAGCAAGCAGGAAATACAGATTCTGAATAAAATTATCATCTCAGTCTTAATTACATTTATTGACACAAGTGTAATATTGTTCCCATTTCTTAGGTTTCATCCCTGACTGCTGCCATCACAATGAGCCCACTGCACAGTTTGTTTGACTACACTTTATTGCATTTTCCATGTAAGTAATCCCTGTTCTGTTACAATATCTTTCTTAATGTACTGTAATAGAGAAGTAGAAATGCTAATACAGGGTAGTGCAGCAGGTGGGGCCAGTTTGTTGACTTCTTTTGTGTGATTTCTGAACAGTTCAGCCTATTTTCCACATATTTTGTTCTTTTCTGCTTCTTTTCAAAAAATGCTGCTTTTCTGGTTTGATCTTACTCTTTCTCCTGCTCAGTGCGGTTGTAGATGTATTCATCAATAAAGTAGAAGCATCCATAGAACAAGACAGAGCATGTATCCTGGTGGTTGGGGTTATAAAAACCTGTGAGAAAATGGTGTTTGCACCAAAAAATAAAAAGTGCCTAACCTTTTTCTTGTGGTCCTCATGAAACCATAAGTTTTACCAATGAGAAAAGAAATACTATTTAGAAATTAAGACATCTTGGTAGCTCTTCACTCTCCACCTTTTCAAAGGAATTTGGCCAAAGCTAAAGCCTAAGTTAAGGGAATACAAATTCTTTCAGCTTAATTTGCAATAAGCATTCAGTGTTGTAGGGGTTTTGTTTTTTTAAGTCAGAACTAAATGTGTTTTGGCAGAACACTAGCACTCTTCCTTCCTCCTCCCCAACCAAACTCCCTCCCAAACTCCCCTTCCACAGTCTGTTTGAACCTGGACTTTCATTGCCTTCTATGTGGGATGCTGCACTCTTTGTTGCAGACATGGGATTAGAGTGATATTTTGACTCATCCAAGTTCACACACCGTACCCTCCAACTGCGCTGGACCCTTTTGATACTTTTCTATAAATGTGCCACTAGTAGACTGCAGACAAAAAACACTGCTCTGGGGTCTCTTTTTCTTCTTTCCCATCTGTGTCAGCGACAGTCCAGCCCACTTGTTTCTCAGAAACTCCAGATAGTGTTTAGTTATGCTTGGGTTGCTTTCAGAACAGCATTTTTCTTTCTCTGATGCTAGTCAGTAACTTTCTCATAATCAATGAATGTCATTCACATTGGCAGGTTATTTTCATTCATCTTTAACAAGAATTCATTAGTCACTGGAGTTCTCCATAAAACATCCTGATTAATAGCCTCTCTGTTTTTAGGTTGAGTAGAAAATTTCTGCTGTATTTCATGAATTTCTCAGTCATTTAAGCACAGAATCTTAGAAATCACAGAGCTGAAGGTTTCACCTCATCCTACCTGTACACAGGCAAGATAAAAATTACTACAACAAACACTAAAAGAATATGTACTGGCTCTTAAAAAAAACAAAACACGCAGAAACAAACAAATATCAAAAACCAACAGTCTATGCAATCATCTTCTCATATTACTTCACTAACCCTTGTCTTTCAAAAATTTCCCAGGAATCTAAATTAAGTCTTTGTTGAAAATTCAGCTGTTTTCTCCCTATCTTAGATGTTATGATCATTATAATCGTTTTTACCTAATAGAAGAAATTTTTGTCCCTTATTGTTCTATCTGATAGACTGAATAACTGTAATTTTTTCAACCTTTCCTTTTCTTTGTAGTTCACTTTTTTCCAAATGTTTTATTAGTCTTACTACTGTGTACAACTTATCACAACTCTATACAACTTTATCTTCTCTAAACCATGTTATTGGACTCTGTTCTGGCCAAGGATCCACTAAAACCATGAAGAGCTAGGTAAAAGAAAAGTCTTCCAATGCCTAACATCCAACAGTCATCTTAATTCATTCAAGAATGAGATTTTACTGTTTTGCAACAGGATCACACTAGTGACTTCTATTCATTTTGAGGTCTATGTTAAGCCTTTTATCTTTTTCATGCAAGTATACAGTCAGCTAGTACCTATTTCAAACATATACATCTTATTCCTGATAAGTTCAATGCTTTACACCTGTCTAAAATTAATCACACAAAATTGAAAGAACATATCTTCTTAAATCCTCATTTTTGACATATGAAATGTGTTTGCCACCCTTCCCAGAGTGAATTCTGATATAAAGTTTGTCTATATTGCATGGATTATTCAAAGACTCTTATACCAGAATAATACATTGACTTTTGAGGAACTAATTTAATCAGATTTATATGTTTTATTGGGTTTTCAATGATCTTCTGTAAAAAACTACTGCCACCAGTGCAATTGTATAGTCACGTGACTTTTCCCCTCAATAGTCATTTCTACAGACTTCTGCTGTGGAAAGCCAATCCCTGTTTTGTTTGGAGGTTTTAGCAGATCTTTTTTCAGTTCAGCACACTGTATTATGTAAGTAGCACTCTCTGCCCGCTGTTCTATATTCCCAATGAAATGGAAAGGGATATACAATCTTATCCATGAGGGATACATCTGTTGTTGCCTTTTCACCTGTTTCCAATCTTACTTCAGCAGCTGTTTCTCTGCAGACCCTCCTGTATTTCACTGATGGTGTATTTGCTGATCTCTTCTGCAGCCACCTTCCCAAGCTCTTGGCACATTTCAGTACATTAAACCATCTCTCTGGCTTCTTGGTTATCCCACCAATATCTTGGCTGCTACTTCCTATGATGAATCAACCTTTGCACACATTATCACTTTGCATCTGGCGTTCATACCTTCAGTCTGCCAAAGCTTGGAATTTATTCGGTTCAATGCTAATTTCTATCATACCAGGCATTTCTAATTGAATTTGGGATGCTTTCTGCAGATTAGTTTTTCTCTCTCCCACTTCCATCTTTGTATTTGGCATAGGCATATCTAGCAGGAGGACTGACAGCCTATAAAGGCCAATTACATACTTCTACAGCCTATTGCAGCTTTTCACTCTGCCCAGGATACAGAAAGTTAAGTGCTGGAATAGCTTGAATAAGTCATTAATATATATTTGCGCCAAAAAATAAGGAACCAAGGTAAGTGCAGCAGGGAATAACTCCAGTTTACTACTTCACTTCCAGAAAGGGTAACAGAACGACTTCTGAAAAGAGATTGCATTGAATGACTGAGCAAATTAGAAATTGGAAAGATGATAAGGGAAAGATTTAGAAAGTCTAACAATGCTTTGAAATCCTTAGTGCTGCTGTCAGTGCCATAACCAGCCTGCTGCTCTGCTACTTTGTTAAATCAGCCTATCTAAATGCAGTATTTGTCAGTGACACTACTTGCAATTTGGTGCCAGTTCAATACTTAGCAGAATAGGTAAGGACAGCAGGAAAGACATTTGCAGCAGGAAGATTTCTTTTCATACCAGGTGACAAAGTCCAAAGTTATCCATGGTTTATCAGTACATTTGTTAATTGTCAATAAAATGAGGCTAATGGTATTGTCCTTTACAAAGATACTATTGATAATCTTTAGTATCCAGACCTTATGTTCATTGGTAATCAGTGTGTAGCAGAGCTAAAATGAAGGGTCTCCCAACTTATTTAGTCTCTATTTCAGCCTCTATTTGCTTTGAGCTTTGTCTTCCATTCAATATATATTGGTAAGGTATACCCACTTTGATTTAATATAATAGACCAACATAAGTGAAAAAGATTGTTTGAGTTTTCTGTAATGCAAACAAACAGATTTTTGTATATTCCTGACTTAAAGAGCAACATGGCAGTAACCCATATTTTATTGATGTTCTGCCTGTATTGAGGGTTCATGATGAGTTTATGGAGTAGAATCTGATTCTTAATATTGGAGATCCACAACCAGTAATGACATTCATTTAAGGAAACCTGTCCATAAATGTTTGATTATGAGCACGTGCCTAAATTCTATTCAAGTCAATATGACCTAAGTATATGCCTAAAGTCTTGTTAATTAACCAAGGACTTTCTTAACTAAATTGGGACCTAAGAGAACTTACTAACAATAAAATAAATCCTTAGTTAAATTTTGTGCTTTAAAACATGTTTATACACTATGTGATCATGTATGGTAATTTCTATTAGAGTTCCTGCATTACTTTATGATTTTGAACTTGGGTGATGATTATCTACAATACTGAAACCTGTATAGTGTTCAAATCCTTTTTATAATCATCTGGAATGTGGATTACATCTGTTAATGGGTTTTTTAACAAAATCTTTTAAATATTCTTGTTCTATACAGAAAATGCATTTCATATATGGGAATATGCTACTGAATTTGAGGAATAGTCCTGGTCCAGGTATCTCTGCTTGCAAGCCGCAGACTGAGATATAGATTGAGGTCTGGGTGGGAGCTCGAGACAAGATGTTTTGAACTTTAGGATAACAAAAGGTACAAAGGTGGGTGACACCAGTCAGGGGAATGGACACTGAGAGACACAGCAGGAGCCAGGAATCACTGACCTTTTGGATAACAAAGATGAAGACTGACAGTGAGGTGGATGGACACAGACCGGAAGAGGGAAACTTGCCCAGAGATGAACTCTGAGGGTTTAAATGCCCAGGGTTTCTTTGGCTGGGGTCCTCCTTGAGGGCACCAGCTGGGGCTGTTCCTGTGCTACTGTGCCGTGAATAGATGTCTTTATGGAACAAGAAATCTGAGACTCTGCCATGGGAAACCTGGGGTCGAGCTGGTGAGGGAGCCTCATCTGTGTGAGTGGCATGTGTGGGGAGCCAAGGGGGACCCATTGGTCACTGGAGCCTCCTGCTGCAAAGGGGCTTTGGTCCCAGTAGTGACAGTCTCTGGCCTTGGGATGTGACTGCCAGGGAGTCTCATGAGTGGTCAGACTGGGAAGTTTCCTCAACACCGAATGACTTGAAAAGCACAGAGGGCCATCCAAGAGCTGGTGCCATGTTTGAAAGTAACACTGGTCAAATGGACATGACAAAAGTACATCAAGAGTTTAGACCACCTTGGATTAAAATCAATGACACAACAACAGCTTCTGTCACCCACAGATGATCCCAAAGTGCTTTATATATTATGCATAGCAAGAACAATCCACCCACTGCTGGAACACAATTATCTCTGTGGGAGAAGTGTGGCATTCCATGATAGCAACCACATGCTCAGCCAAGGTAATTAAATGCAATTGAAACTTCACTTACTTACATCCAGCAAGCATAAAAATATAATACATAATGTTTAAAAAACTCTCCACAGAAACAAATGAATCTATAGAGGGACATACATAAATATGTCTAGAAGGAGACAAAGCAAAAGGGTGTTTCAAAAATATAACTTCATATTTATTTTTTTCTCTTTTTGTTATTATTTTTCATGGAAACAAGACAAAAAAAAAAGATCTATACAGGTTTTGCATAATCAAAGGTAAGAAAGACTTCTAAAGCTTTCATTCTCACTTCCTTTGCTCACCTCTGTGTTACTGTGATTTTACTGGACAGGTAAAAGGACAGCAACAGTTGCCAAAAATTAACATGGATTTTTTCTCTCTTTTCCTCCTCCTTCCATATTGATACAACAAAATGGTTAGTAGCTAAGTGGCTGTATCTGTTGTCTGAAACTATGAAATGTTTTTCAGTATTAAAAGCATTTATTCAAGTCCTGCATATTTATCAATGGCATGGAAATCACAAAGAATATCTTGAGTATATCTGATTAAAATTTTCTTCACCCTCTTTATTGCAATAGCCTTTATCCCCAAAGGACTTTTGTGATGTCAGTCTATGTGGACACGTGAGATAGATGGAGTAAAATTCTGATGTGTATGCTGCAGAATTCTCATATCATTCACATCTACTCTTTCTTTCTAACCAAATTTATGGTTTGAAGGTGAGACAAATTTATTTGGTGACATGATTTTTTTCAATATTGATACATCAGACCCCCAGTTTTCAAAAAGGCCTTTAGGGAATCTGTTTCATCACTCTGTTATTTAATTATATAATACTTTAGTTCCATTGAGTTCAACCCCATTGTGCTGTTCTGTTGGAAAGGGCCCATTTATGGGTACATATATAAAAATACAATTAAAAAATACTCCTTCTTAAATTTTCCTTCTCCAAATTCCATAATTTATATGCACAATCAAGTTCTCCCTATACATATATTGTACATACTTACAAATATATGTTACAAGAACTTACTAGGTTCAGTGCTCAATCACTCAGAAATGTTGGATTTGAGGTTACTATTGAATTGTTAGTTTTATCCCTCATACATATGCATTACGTTATAATCTTTAATTACACCATTACACAACATATTTTCCACAGAACCTCAGCCTCTCTACAGGCCATGAATGTATGATACTCATTTAGTGATCAATATGATGATCAATATTTCCTTTTTACCCTCATTATTCAGTGTGTGACCCAAGGCTTTACTTACTTCATCCAATTCAAACCTTATTTCTGAATAGGAGCTTTGAATAATCTCATGATGAGGGTATCCTAGTGCTTCATTAATATGGAAGCACTTATTACAGCTACCCTAGTGAGGAATATGGTGATATTACCCCTGTTTTGAGGACAGGAAACTGAGGTGCAGAAGTCAAATCCACGCATTAGCTTGTGACAAAATTCAGAGTACAAAGCATTAGTGTACTTCAGCCTTCAAAACTCAACTGCAGTGAAATGTTACAAGATTCCACTCTTTGGGTATATGTGGTTAACTTGCCAAAAATTTCATGGGTGCTCTCAAAAGGACAAGACTAGATATCAGCTGCTACAACACTATTTAAACATCATTGTTTTAATACCATTATATTTTATCTCCTTGGAAGTCATTTGCTGTGTATATTTATTAGGGATTTTGACCTTTTTGTTTGTGTAAGTGCACTTTCACAATTCCAAATATCTTTCAAGATAAGAAAACCATTTCTCTTTCACATTATGAATTAAACGTGAGGTTGACTCAGTTGGTTAGACCATGGTGCTTATAATGTCAAGGTTTTGGGTTTGATCCCTTTCTGGACCATTCACCTAAGAGTTAGACTTGATGATCCTTGTGGGTCCATTCCAACTCAGAGTATTCTTTGATTCTGTGGAACACTATACCTGAAAATTACTGCCAGATGTCAAACATTCCAGAAGAGATGCAAAGATGAGAAAATACACCTAAAAGAAAGTGCTAGTTTAGGTTTTGGGTTCTTCTGTTGTTTTGTTTTTTCATCTTCTGAACATGTCAGCCTGCAAAAGCAATCTGAAATAACAGGCACATCATGATTGCAAGACCAGATGCATAAAAATATATTTCATACACATTCTTTAAAAGCCTGCAAAAGCCTGCAGCTCTGCCTTCCAAGTTTGCAGGTTCATTTTTATAATCTTTCAGAAGTACTTTAGTAACTCAGTCTCTGCCTTTTTCTTAGATGTCTAGTATGAATTGGATCTCAAATCATGAAAAAGTAGTAGTCAAATTTTGGTAGATTAAGGGCTGTTCTTTATCTATTACAATATTTTTTTCCCAGTTTGTTGCGCTGGCTTCTTTATGTGTAGATCATCTTGGGTTTAATACAATCACAGAATTTGCCAAATTAATTGTATTTTTAATGAATAATAAGAAGAATATTACTATGGAAGTGTAAAGCTCTGGTCCACAGAGCTTCTGCATGGCTACAAGAGGAATTCTTTGGAGAAAAGCTGCATGGACAAACTGTTACAGAGTTACCTCTGAGACGAGAGTTCTAAATAACATCAGGCACATAAATGTACATACCTGAATTCATATATAGATATGATTACAGAAAATAGCATGGTAATAAAAGTTAAATAAACATGCATAGTTGATTCATAAAGGACTTAAACATTTCTCAAGAGCACAGTTATATCAGGTAAAAGAATCTTCTTTGTATTTCCTGTTGAGAGCTAGTTGAAGGTCAGCTAATAATAGTTATCACAAAATAGATTGTTTTAAATAAATCTGTTGTAGTGAAAGAGTCTGTTGTTTATTTGACACTTAGATTTACTTTCCTCTGTTATATAAACAGAAATAACCCAATGACAGTAGTTATAAAAGTTATAAAAGTATGAGTAGTTATAAAAGTTTTCTTAGTGTTAGCTTTAGGCTGGTGAAAAAGCTGACATTTACTCCTAAACACTGTGAGGTTTAAGAAAAACCTACAAAGTATTATTTGGGTAACTTACTGTGTAGAGGACTCCCTGTGGTGTGTGGCTCATTTCTGTATATGCTGTGGCTGCTTTCATGGTTTTTGCCAGCAGCCAAATAAAGAAAAGAAAAAAAATAAAGAAAAAACCCAAAACCTATGAAACACAGAAGAAAAGAGCACTGTTGTGTCAGAACATTGTATAATGCAGAGGTATGAGATGTTACTGGCAACTGCATCCAGCTGAATCCAGTTCTATCATTAACCCTCCACACACTCATTTCCCTGAAAGAAGTATCACCACCACTAAACCTGTTTCCCAGAAGAGCAGCTCATAAAGTGATAGTTTGGCACTCTTCGTATTTATTTTGCATAACTTCTTCTTTCCACCCTGTGTTTCACTCACTTAAACATCACAGTCTCAGC
Source organism: Grantiella picta (assembly GCA_013397955.1). Lineage (NCBI taxonomy): Eukaryota > Metazoa > Chordata > Aves > Passeriformes > Meliphagidae > Grantiella > Grantiella picta. The sequence continues at coordinate 315,484 of VZRM01008560.1, read as the reverse complement.
CTGTTGCTGCAACAGAGCAGCTTGATTGAGTTTCCAATAGTTATGCCCCAACAAAGAGTAATTCTAATCCATAAATTTGAACAGTGTTCCAGAATTGAGAGACCATCAGTTCAGAATTCACATTGTGACGTGCAACACATCACTCTGCAGATGAAGGAAAAATAGATTTTGCAGATTGTTGCTTTTACGATAACTGCACTAGTGTTTTCTAACATCTTGGATTTTGCATCAGGCTTTTAGCAAAGTCACTATGTTAATAGCATCAGTAGTTTGCAAATAAACATATTTCTCCCATCAGCACTGTCATCTTAAAATTTGTTCATCCAAAACTACCCTTCAATGATTGGGCCAAAAGAAGTAATTTAAGACTGAGGTTAAAGAATCGAATATTTTTTTCCTTGGAGAAGGTAATAAAGAAGATTCCCTAATGAATGTGCAAGTGCCTGTGGATGCAGTTCAAAAAGGACTGAGGAAAAATCTGCATCATGTAAATGGTTAAAGTCTGCTCCAAAAATGACTGAGTGAAATGCCTGTGCCTAACAGTTTGAGAGTATCTTAGAAAGTAATTATGTATATAAAGGTGTGACGATCATAGAAAAGAAATCGATATTAATATTTTTTTAGATCAGAATAAATAAGGCTTAAAAATTTTATTCTTGCATAGTCTTTCCAGTTTCAGTTTCCCATACTTCCACAAAGTTTCTGTTTGTGTTCATGAAGTGGCTTTGTATAAGAATCTCAAAGCATACAGAACTATCTATGTTGATTTCAATGGAAGAGAGGTTCTCACAGGCATTTAGAATTCACGCCTTCATCTCCTTGTATCACAAAAAGGAATTATAACACAGAAGTGCCTGAACCACCTGTCAGCTAATGTCACATGGACAGGGATGTGCCAAAAAGTGCTAGAAAGAGCTACCAGCATGTGTCTGGGAGTGGTGAAGCAACTGTGATGTTGTGGGACCTGCCAGTTAACAAAAACAACCTCAGAAGCACCACTGCACCAATGCAGCTGTATCACTTCCCATCATTTTCGCTAGTTCCAGTGTCTCTGCACTAGTTTCATCTTACAAGAGCGTTCAAAAGCAGCACAACTTAAAGCTTGCATTTATTAGCAGAAACAGATTCTGTGACAGGATCCTGGAGGATTTGCCTTATTAAAAATAATGTTAACTGCTACATATCTAGTGAAATTTTCCTCTCCTCATAGACAGAAAGAATAGATAATAATAAAAAAATCTTGAAGTTCAGGTGTATTCTGATGTTCATGCCAGTATCTACTTGTAAAACTGTGTTATAGCTGGAAATACTTTGACAATGCTATAAAAGCTGACTTTCTGGCACTGCATTAGTTTGTTCCTGGAAGAACTGTCTTCCTTGGTACAGTACTTAATATATTTCAGAAGATTTTCAAAACACTTTTTCCACGGCCATGACTTAATCACTCAAGCATTCAGCTATTTTAAACTAGAAATACATTTTTCAGAACTTGTATATAATTCAACACTACACATTTTTTCTGTTAAAAAAAATTTAAAAAAAGAGGAAGAGAACTTGTAAGATTTTGTTTTTTCTGCAGATAATTGCCTATTCACAATAACAATTCTAAGATAACTCAGAAATGCATAGATGATATCGCCATGTAACCTCTTTCAGATGACAGGTAAAGTACGCTTCTTCTCTACTATAAACCCAACTAGTAGAGTGCACATATTAAACATAAATAAATCAGCAAAAACTACTTCACCACACATATGATTCTTTCCTCTGGGAGAAGATGAGGGGAAGGATAGACCACATTTGAATTCATCATCACATTTCTTATTGGAAAAGCTCAAGATGAATGTGACATAAAAACCTGAATACATTACTGCAGTAACCGTAGCTCTATTCTGGTGGGAGAAGAATATTTAATTGCAATCAGGCACCAAGGAAGAGACAGATCAAGAAAATTCATACTTGAATTGAGTTTTTAAAATAACCGACAATTTGTGGTTTATGGATTAGGCAACGTCTAGGAAGTGCATAGTTAAAGCTTTTAGATATCTTTGTGCCCACTTTTTCCACGACTTAAAAACATCTCCCCTCAGTACCCATGATGATTGAAATAGACATATTTTGCATCACACATTATCTGTACTATCTCTGTCTAATGTATGTGCTCTAAAGTAGTTTTCTTTGGTAGTATCTGCAACATAATTCATTTCAGCTCAAGGAAGAAACAGTGAAATTTCTAATTTCAATAACAATGGCCATAAAACATTCCGCTATGAAGTCCTAAAGCTAACTTTGGATCCTTAATATTTGTTTCCCTGTGAGTGGCTGTATAATAGAAGAAAATAGATAAAAATAAAGTCACTTAGGCAGTAACAGAATTCCCTGGTTTAAACCAAGCCACTAGCACAGTATTCAGCAGGTTGCATATTCTTTCAGAGAAAAAGCTGATAATGGAAATGAGTATTAATCACATGACCTTGCTTATTTCTGAGAAATCATTTTACAATCTTGTTTTCTAATCACAGGATGGACCAATAAAAAGGAAACCTTTAAATATTTTTATTTTAATTCTCTGGATCTTACAGTAAGAATTCTGTCAAGCAGCACTCGTCCCAAACAGCACCACTGGAAATTTTGGAAATGCCTGAAGCTATGTATGCAGTTGACTTCATGTTAATTCCTAATTGGCTGGGGCAGAGCTAATTTTCTGCACAGTGGCTGGGATGGGGTTGTGTTTTGGATTTATACTGAACAGAGAGTTGATAATAGAGATGTTTTTGTTATTGCTGAGCAGGGCTTACTCAGAGCCAAGGCCTTTTCTGGTGTTTGCACTGCCATAGTGGTGGGGAATGCAGGTGTGCATGGGAGAATGGGAGGAGACACAGCTAGGACAGGTGACCCTAACTGACCAAAGGGATGCTCCAGACCATATGACATCATGCTCAGTATATAAAGTGGGGGTAAGAAGGAAGAAGGGGGGGACATATGTAGTGATGTTGTTTGTCTTCCCAAATCACCATTACATGTGATGGAGCCCTGCTGTCCTGGAGATGGCTGAACACCTTCCTGCCCATGGGAAGTGGTGAATGAATTCCTTGTCTTGCTTTGCTTTGCCTGTGTGTGTGGCTTTTTTTTTGCCAATTAAGCTGTCTGTATCTTAACCCACGAGTTTCCCAGATTTTACCTTTCCAGTTCTCTCCTTGACCCTGCTGGTGGGGGAGTGAGTGAGTGGCTGTGTGGTGCTTGGTTGCCAGCTGGGGTTAAACCACAAAAGCACTCTTTCCAAAAAGAAGTGCTCAGCAAATTCCTCTAAAAATACATTTTTAAATCTAGAGAAATTTCAAACATACTTTTCTTTTAGGCATCATCATGCATAGGTCTTTTCTTTAGGGACTCCTATTGTTTTTAAAAATAATGAAGAGTGAGTGTTAATGTTTCTAGTTTCAGTAAAATTTTCCAAAAGCAAAGTACGGTCTACAAGACAAATTCTAAAATGCCTAATCCCAGCAGTCATCTGTTTCACTTTCATTCAAGTGAAGCTCTGCTTCAATACACCACACAATTTGTATGGACTTTACTGTCACTACTAAAATGTTCTATTATGCATTGTGACTCCCTGATGTGTCTAATTGTGTTACATTGTCAGCTTTATGAAATCTACTGTAAAAAGCACTTTATTCTTCTGTCTTTTCTGTGATGTTGTGCATTTCTTTCTTGTATTAAGTGTTTGCTAGTTTTCTATTAGATGTTATCTACTTTAATTAGATGTTTGGAAGTCTTCTGGCTTTAAGCAATATAGGCTATAATCAAGCTGCAATGCTTTACTTTGACTTTTTTTTCTGACAATATCAAAAACGTGCTTGAATAGTTTGGGGATACCACATATAACTAAACTGCAGAAATGCAATATAATAATAGCTTCAGAATAGAAAAGACTCATGCTCAAATGGTCATGAATTTTAGAATAGGTTGTCCAGATTTTTCTCTTTTTTGTTGAAAATAATTATTCTTAAAGAAAATCTAATGTGGATACATAACAGACCACTTTACAAAGATTTATTTGATAATTATATTTGTAAATATAAATTTCCAAAGCTTAGATGGGTTTGCATTAATCATCTTTTTTTTTTGTTAATTTGTCCACATACTTAAGAAACCGACTTACATCCAGTTATTATAGGCTTTGGCATAACATTTTTCTATTCTTTAAATTATTCGGTTCTCTGATAACACTGAGATTTTTCCAGACTTTCATGGGCAGGTATTCTTTATATACTCTGAAGTATTTTTTAACTGTAACATGGAGAATTCATAAAAACTTTTATTATTTTCTTTTTTTCCTCTTTCTTTAATATCAACCTTTATACCAATGTGGACAAAATGCCACTTTAAATCAGAAAATACACACGGATTTAAAAAATATGAGAAGGCACTACACATTAAAATCAACATAAGACCATTGCTACATTTGAAAAGGGTCTTTTATTTTAAAAGTAATGTTTTATAGAAAAGGATAAGCCCAGATATTTTAAAGATATGTGGAAGAACTACATAGAAGAAAACAGGAAAGAAAAGAAGACAATGGCATTTAAAATATGAAACGTATTTTGCTACCAGCATACAGATGAATTGTGACAGGGACATCTAAATGTATCATGAAGAGCTGCATGTAAAGGGCTGTACATAGAGAATCAGTAACAATGCATGAGCATATCTTCTGTTGATCCAACAAAACCCATGAAGAATGCTTTGATACGTAGTTTTCTGTAATGTCTCTTGATTGTCAACTCATGAATTGTTCCTAACTCTCATAATAGTATATGTGGTTGGTTTTTTAAGCCTAAACTCCTGTTGTAAAATAATAGTTTATAAAGGAATCTGAAGTGTTGTACTTGAAAAGTTTGTCCTCTTTGGGTTTGTAAAGAAAAGACTGTAGGTGTATAGATTCTGAGAGTTTAAAATCAAAACAGCAAAGAAAGACCATCTTTAAATTGATATTTTTTAAACTCATTTTAAAATCCTGAATCTTTTGTGTTTGCATCATATTTTTTAATGTCCAGAGATGGTAATATTTAATCTATTGTTTTATAAATCTACTAATTTACAATTTGACACACTCAATCTTTTGAAGAACCTTCTCACAAAACACAGTATCTATGGAAATCTGAGTCACTTCAAAGAATAAATAACCTTCTCACATTATAGAATTCAACTTAGATTGCACTGAAACCCTCCTCAAATCAGAAGCCAGTTTCAATCTAAAACTGCCAATTGAGATACACAGTCAAATGCAGAGGAAGAAGGGCAGCAACATATTGTCTCTGGCATGACTTCTCTTTCAGACGGAAGGTATTTATTTAAAAGGCCTTGGAACAGCTTTTCAGTAGGATATTCTACATTTCTAAAATTTTCTGTAATGTTTTGGAAGTCCAAACCCAAAGCATTTCGTTTCTTCTCCCCTTCTCCTCAACTGACTTCTTCTATATACCCTGTAGGGGTTTTTTTCCATTATTTTGTTTTTGGTTTTTTTTAATGCCTTTGACAATCAAGAAATGTTTCTGCAGCATTTCCAAGAATAAGTGAAGTCTTTGTGATTCCCCACAAAAGATCACAGCGGAGCTGCTGTACACACAGATTTCAATCATCTAGAAGGGCAAATAGGCACACAGAATCTGTAATCAGTTAACATAAGACATCCATCCATTAGTTTTCATTCCAAGAAAAGTAGTGGAAGGCTGGAACCACTCCTCTGACTTCTGGGCAGTGACACAATGCAAAAAAGTATTGCAGGCATTATGCCCTCCTTCCTCCTGGAGTTCTTCACTACAGGCAGGAAGTCAGCAGCAGGCACTAGAAACAGATTTGCAACAGGATTATAACTCCAGGAAACCTGCAAAAGAGATGTAGGATATCTGAAAGACTTGTCTTTTGCACATTCATGGCCTTTGGTCTGAGAGACCCTGCCTGTGTTTGAATTTAATTTGAGGACAGTATTACAACCCTTAAATACAGTAGCACAAACATGTTGTTTACTGAATTCCTGTGTTAATGACTGGTTGTTCTAAAATATCAATAAAATACATTTAGCAGCCTTACAGTATCAAGCAAGAATCTTGCCTTTCTCAAATAATGTTGTTGTCAAATTCCAGAATAATCTGTCAGAATCATCTCACCAAAGACTTTTTTCTTTTGTAAATCCTCTAAGATTTTTGGGCAGATGGATGCAGTTTGACAAGGAGGTATCAGATTCTCTTCAGAAAACATTTAAAAATAACTATATACATCAATGTTTTTCACAAAGTATCATTAGAGGCATCATTAAAATGTTTGCAGAGATACTACAGAGACAAACCAATTTTATGGAAAGGCTGATTCTATCTCTGACAAATTCATTTGAATCTAAATATTTTTTATTGCCTGCCATACTCATTGTGCCAGTGATTCCTAAATACTTAGCCATATGTGATTTAAAATTATGCCCATCGTTGATTTTCCCTTTTCTCCTTCTGCAGAAAAATAAAAATCAACAAAAATTAATGATGTTTTTCAATCATCATGGAGAAATAAGAGAGATGAATCTACAGATGTTACTGACAGTTGCCATGGTTATAAAATGTGGTTTTTGATTAAGCTCATTGTACATTTTGTAGTGTAAGACAACAAGAGTTAATTTTACTATATCTATAGTGTCCACAGCTTGATAAAATAAGAAAGACTGTACATAATTAATAGTTTACGTAACACTCAGGTCAGTAAAAAATGTGTTATATTCAAATGATCCCATGACATAGTCCAAATATTTAATATTCAGAATGATCATCCATCAAAAGATCTATGTCATATTAAAATAAAATATCAGTGTAGATAGCAGATAAAGTTCTAAAGATTAAGCACATGAAGAGCAGAGAGGAAAACAAAACAAAGCAAAAGCAATGCAGAATGCAACAATCATACGAATCATCTCCAGCCAATAAACTGTCAGCTTCTTTATCAAACTCAGCCTGAGAAGCTGAGGAATTAGCTTCAGGAATAGCTTTGTGTCATCATTTACCAGATAAATATCTCTCGTTGTTTGAGAAAATACATTGCAAAACAGCCTAATGAGATTCAAAAAAATCAGAATTAAAAATTACATATGTAACCCATACTATATTGAGAAAAACAAAACTCCATTAAAAAAATTACTTCTGGCCAGTTCCAGAAAGAATGTAACCAACTTAAACTGTTATGAGAGTTCTGTGCTGATCTCTGTTGTCTTTTAATATTTTATTTTGAGGCTGGTGTCAGAAATATTTTGTGTATCAAAATATTTTTATCCTGCTCTCAGTAGTAGATTAAACACTATGTCAAAAAAAGTCACAGGAAGTTTATATAGTATTACCTCCAATCAATCTAATCCCTTCACATGGCCTTCAGATTCCGACTGAAACCTCAAGTGTCTGCTTTCAGCATTGTTTGTCAGAATCTTTGTTCTTTGGTAAAGTGTCATTAAGTCACATTACAGACTCATCATTTCCGTCTTTCTCTGCTGAGCATCTATCAGTATCCACATTTCACTTTTCCTCCAATGCTTCTACTTTCCTTTCAACTTTCATTGTCCTCATTAGAAACTCATCCATATTTTTGCTTTCATCTTTTCCTTTAAGGAGCTGAAGGATGACAAAATAGTTTTCAAAGGGAGCTGGGTCAGAAGAATAAGATATTTCTGATGAGATTTTTCTACCATGCAAAACACAGCAAAAAAGAAAACAAGAGGAGACAAACAAGACCTCTGTAAAATAAATAGGGGTTTTTTTCCTTTCATAAAGAGTTTTCTAAGAAAACACAACTTTTTATGGACCTTAGTGAAGAGTTTAGGAAATATTTTGAAAAGATATATTAACAGTAACTCCATGGTTCTGGTGTTAATTACATCGATTAAAAAAACCTCTGGGACAGAGACTGTACATTCCTGTATAACTGATTTAGCCCATTGAATAGTACATAATTTCACAAAAGAGTCTTGAAAAGATCTTACTAAAACTGAATAACTTCTACTTCCCATCAATAAGTAAACAGTTTTGTTCCTTTGTGAAAATATGTTTGTAAAATTTGTGAATTTCTATCTCTTGTTATAGTGAAAATGAAAGAGGAAAATGAATCCTGTGAACAGAGTACATGGAGAAAAAAAATGTCTTTTTTCATGAGTTCTGCATAAACATGTTTTGTCAACTGTTTCACCAATTACAGCAGAGTTGTAAATCTACCAGCATGTGCTAGCTTTGAGAATCGCTTAATTTTGCTCACAGCATCCAAGTGTGGAGCCAGAGATAATTCTTTTTTTCAATCACTTCTTATATCAAATAACATCTTTGCTACTTACAAAGTTAAAGAAATAATCTGCTTTTCATCACAGAAATTAAAAAGTCTGCTTTACATACATTAAAAATAATATGTTGTATTTTTTTTAATGGAAAATCAATTAATTAAATCAACAGCCAATAGAAAAAAGCTTCCAAAGACAGATCCACGCATAGAGCTGAGGTATGTAAAAGTTTGTAAATGGGGTCTCCCAAATCAGACATGCTAACTGCAAGGCCTGTTCTAGAGCAGTTAAGGTAGCAGTAGTACAAGGCCAAAGGTTGAAAAGCAGGTTTATGGACTTCAAATGTGGACTTTTGGATTTATGTACATTCCATTTTAGATGATTTTTTCTCTGTATCTGCCCCCAGTTAGAAAACAGTTCAGCACTCTATGAGCTCCAATGCAGGTTCTTCTTGATTTTGAAATGTCGATGAGTATTTTAAGATATAAACCCTTAGTCAAAGCACCACAAATATTATATGGTAGTAACTTCAGACACTCACCAGCTCAAAAAGGTTGTATTCAGGATTCAATATATGAGGGGAAAATTTATATAGGATGTAATATGTAACACACATAGGTTAAATGTTTTACATGTGTAAGTAGTTGTCTTAAAGAAGATGAATCCAATTCTTCAGGTCCCTTAAAGATAGAGGTCTTGGAATTTTAATTATATGGATATTTATGGTATTTCCCCTAGTTCTCCACCTTGATTATCTACACAGAAATTTCTATACATTTGTTTCTTCAGTCATTTTTATGATGGCTATTGTCAAACATAGCCCAGCTATTAGAAAATACACAGAAAAAGAAAATTATATCACCAGAACAGATTTTCAAGGAGTTAGATAGGGAGGAGAAAAAGTAAGAGTAAGCATATATAAATGGGCCATATAAGAAAGAATAAAAGAACAGTGTTCCTGAGGTCATGAAAATGGCCCATCTAATCTGTCCTGCTTCTGACTCTGGCCAGGAAAAATGCCTAAGGGAAAATTATAAGAAAACGGGGCAAGGCAATACTTCTCTCCCATAAATTGTCCAAAATGTCAGTAGCCTGAAGTTAGGAAGTTCCTAAACAAAATGTTGCATCTGCTTTTTGGATCTAATTGCTCCTGTGGAATTTTCCCCTTTTTTTTTTCCCCAACTCATATTCTGGAAAGCCAAACATCCTAAGAAAATAAAATCTATGTTTTAATTTTAGGTTCTATGAAAACTTTTTACTTATGTTTTTCCTGAACTCGTGTGTCTGTATCATTCCTAACTTTAGTCAACCATTTTGTACTCTGAACACTTAAGACCATCTTTTTCTGCCATTTGCAACACCTTTTCTAGGAAGAAGATATCAGGACTGTAGAAGAATTCAAAAGAGATGTGTACTGTTGAATTAATCAATGTTATAATTTGATTTGCCATTTCACTGTTTACCCTCTTTTTGCAATTTCCAATTTTATTTTTGTTTTGCATTTGACAATTGGATACATAAAATCATCTGTTTTAAAAGCCTCATTTCTGGGCATGTATACCTGATTTAGTACCTACTCTTGTTTGTAAACTCAGAGTTGACTTTTCCCTTCACGTGCATTATTCAGCATTTCTAAATCTTGAGTTTCATCTACATTTTTACTGGGTGCTCTGTACTGTGAAATCTTGCTGCAGATTCAGTCAATTTCAGTTTTGTTCAAGCTGAGGAGTTATACAACAACACCAAATTTTAGGATCTTGCTATTCACCAGGTATCCTGAGTTATATATGAAAATTTAAGCAACTTCAAAAACCAAAACTTGTAGTATATCTACATTATCTTTCCTATTTCAGAAAGCAACCAATAAAGTCTACTTTTTATTTTCCACCCTTTTATCTATTATTGGTCATGAAATTGCATCTTACTCATTGATAATTTTGCTTCTTTATGAGCTGGTGGGGAAGGACATAGTTGATAGCTTCTTGAGAATACTTGTAGGGCATTTCAAGCAGATAAGACATACATGTTTGTTAACATTTAAAAAGAAACAATACATCTACTCTATTTGTGAATCACAGACTTGTTTATGCAAATGTTGCCATGTTTAGTCATAGTCTAATCCTTTAGATTAAGTATGTTATGTGTCTATGGATGATATTATTTAACATATTTCCTTCAATGTTTGCCTGAAATAGCAGTCAGACATAAAAATCTTTAATTTCCCAGATGCTTTCGGTGTCCTTTAGAAAACCGTTATTACATTCATTCATTCATCTGATACTAAAGCCAATTTAAGCAGCAAGCTATCTATTACAAACAAGATCAGCAAACTCATATTTGATTTTCTTTAAAATTCTCAGGCAAAACTAATTTCATCCCGACAATACATAGCTATTAATTTGTTATAAAACACTTTTGGTACAGTTCCTTAGACCTGACATCCAAAAAGAAAGAAATTTTTTAATGGCCATCACTGTTAATACCAGTGCAGAGAATTCTTTAATATTTTATGCAGTGGCCTTATCATCTTCTGGCATTATTCCTTTTACACATTATTCCTTTTAAACATGTTGTTTATACAAATTTTGTTGGCAGGGTTTCTGCTTCTGACATATTAAAAAATGAAATATATTATTTGTTTTTATGCTGCTAGCAAATTGTTTCACAAGATCTGTTTTTGGCCTGCCTTATTGTATAATTAAGTTTATGTTGCCAAAGTCTAGACTGCTTTCTTTCATCTTTTGGACACAATATCTGCTTTTCAATTTTAATGACTTCTTCACCCTGCTTGAAACACGACCATTGGCGGTGAGGAATACAAGAATCATAGGACCAGGAACCAAACAGACAAGAGCAGCTTGAACCTAGCTGAGCAGAAAGGTTAGAAACTGAGCTTCTGATCTCTCATTTGAGAAGTGCTCTGCTTTTCTCTTATGATGATATAATATAAAATGCATACACTCTGACAGAAGCAGGATATCAGTCCATCCTCATCCAGGGGAGGGCAGAGCTGGTTTCCCAGCCTTCTATTTTCTACATGGCCTAATGACTTAGCAAGGTGACCATCACCTCGGTAGTTCACAAACGTCTGGGACCATTATCACTGATTTCTGGCAGAGAAACTTAACGGAGAGAGAGAATGCAACTTCGCTCAAAACTCACATTTCTGAGTGTGCTGGTTTTGTCTAGGATAATATTCTTCACAGAGGCTTGCATCCTGCTGTGTTTTGGATTTGTGACTAAAACAGTGCCGTTAACACAGGAATGTTGTAGCACTTGCTGAGCAGTGCTTTCACAGCTTCAAGGCCTTCTCTGCTCCTCACTCCACCCCACCATTAAGGAGGCTGGAGGTGCACAAGGAGTTGGGAGGGGATACAGCTGGGACAGCTGATCCCAGTTGTGAAAATGGATATTTAATACCATATGACATCATGTTCATCAATACAAGCTGGGGGAAGAATGAGAAAAAGAGGGTGTTCGGAGTGATGCCATTTGTCTTCCCAAGTCACTGTTAGGTGCCCTGCTTGATGATGAAGCCCTGTTCCATTTGAGATGGCTGAACACCTGCCTGCCATGGGAAGCAGTGAATTAACTTCTTGTTTTGCTTTGCTTGTGTGCATGGCTTTTGCTTTACCTAATAAACTGTCTTTACCTCAACCACAAGTTTTGTTATTGTTGCACTTCCAAATCTCTCCCCATCCCACCATGGAGAGAGTGGAGTCTGAGCAGCATTAAATCTGAACAGGCAACAAAAGTTCTGTAAGCACAGGGTGGGCCCCAGTTTTAATCAAAATATACAATTAGAGACAAGAACCTATCTAGAGCTAAAGGCTGTAGTTTGCTTTCCCATGGCAAGTAGTGTCAGTGAAGTGAAATGGCCTCAGTTCACCTTCCATTCATGGTTCTGATTTTTAGCTTTGCAGCTCTTTGATGCATATCTTCTTTTCTACCAGTTTTAAAAATAAACTATTCAAAAGTCTTTGCCACTCTCCAGAAAGCTAAATCCTAGAATTAATATATAGTCAATCCTGCAGTAAACATTCATGTTCCTGTATTGGTCTTTCAGTTTGAATCAAGAGTAATTTTTAAACAAATATCCCCATTGTTCTCACTAATCTCACTTTGTATCACAGCATGGAGCAGTCTCAGCATGCACAAACCAGGTTTCTTTTACACTGAAAATAAACTGAGGCTTTCAATGGACTCCAGGTACAAATGAACCTTCAAATATTCATGCATCAGACTAGTCTGAGTTAAAAATCTTGTAAAATGTATATTGAATAGGCATCAGATCTTCAGACTAACTGTTTTGCTCTCCTTATCCTTGCCTTGTGGTCCAGACGTTTTAGTCATGTAGATGGAAGGAATTAAGGAATTGTTACTAACATGCCCCTTGGTAGCAAACTTCTCTTCCTGACAAAACAAGTCAAAAAGCTTAACCATGATAGACTCAGAAACATTGAAAAGACTAAGTAATGTTGTATTATATAATACTTCTTTTAAAATTTATATAGACAATAAAGCTGTTGTGATTTAATACACTGGTAAGTCTATACAGATACAGCATGATTAGATCAACATTTCTGTCTATGGCTGCTTATGGCTCAATGTTGGATAATACGGCAACTCCCTGGGCATCCAAATATCAAAAGAAAAATATAAAACCACTAAATTCAAAATAACATGATTGTACATTGTCTTGATATATGTACCATTACGCCAACGAAAGCAGTTTAATTTGTTTTCAATTGCATTTTAAAATGTATATAAAAACAATTGACAGTAATATGATATATATTCCAAGACTTGAAACATCAACCAAAAATATATCTCAGTATTTGAATTCTGTAAAAAGCATGCAACTAAGCTGGTCCTCTTTTTATTATGGTTTTCAGTGATCTTTTACTGTTTGCAATTCTTTGGCTTTTTAATAAGCAGAATTTTATTGCTGCTTGCCATCAAAGTAGCTGAGATTTTCTAAGCTTTCCTTGTCAGAATCATGGAAGTTATGTAGCCAATAAGGTACATTTATCTATGCTGAGAATAACATACTAAACCTTTTGGTATTTTATAAGGAATTGTTATCTTACAATACAAGCGACTTGCCTAAAATTATTTCAGAACGTAAATTATTCTAATATTTATCTTTCAAACCATGCAGTTTTCTAAACAGTTTTGTTCTTCCGCAAATACTAAACACTCTGTCCAAAGTCTGTGCTGTTTGTTAGCCTAGGACAATATCTGCACAATTATTCAGAACTCAGAAACACTCAGGCTTCCCAAATATTCTCTTACAACATTAAATAGTACTTCCTGAAAATATTTCACAGTCTACCAAGCAATGCAATTTACTTTTGTAAAGTGTCCTTCATGGGAAAATCTTAAGCGCAATGCAAATAAAACTAAATGCAGTAGATATGTAAAAGGATAAATAAAGCACGGTGTTAAATCTGCCTTACAATTGGATAGTGATTTTCATAAAATCATTAAAATATAGACCCATAGAATAATAGAATGGTTTAGGCTGGGAGGGGCCCTAAAGATCATCTGGTTGCAATCCCCTGCCAAGGGCAGGAACACCTTTCACTAGACTATCCAATCTGGTCATGAACACCCCCATGCATTGGACATCCACAGTTTTTCTGGGCAACATGTTTCAGTGCTTCACAAACCTTCAAGTAAAGAATTTCTTCCAAATGCCTAATCTAATGTAACATTTTTCAATCTGAAGCCATTCCCCATTGTCTTTTCGCTACATGCTCTTGTAAGTAATCTCTCTCCATCTTTCTTGTAGGCTCCCTTCAGGTACTGGAAGGCCACAATTAGATCACCCTGAAGTCTTCCTTTTTCCAGGTTGAACAATCCAAATTTTCTAAGCTTTTCATCACAGGACAGCTGCTACATCTCTATCATCATCTTGCTGTCCCTCCTCTGGGCTCACTCCAACAGGTACATGTCATTCCTGCACTGGGGACCCCAGAGCTTGGTGCAGCACTGCAGCTGGGGTCTCACCAGAGTAGAGTAGAGGAGCAGAATCCCCTCCCTCATCGTGCTGGCCACACTGCTTTTGCTGCAGCCCAGGACACATTTTGTTTTCTGGGCTATGAGTGCACATGGCTGGGTCATGTCCAGGCTCTCAACCAGCAGCACTCCCAACTCCTCAGCAGGGCTGACTTCAATCTGTTCATCCCCAGCCTGCGCTGACACCCAACCCAGCTGCAGCACCTCGCACTTGGTTTTGTCACACTTCATAAAATTCCCACACACCCACTTCTTGAGTTTGTCCAGGTCCCTCTGGATGGCATCCTGTCCTTCAGGTGCATCAACAGCACCACTCATCTTGGTGTCACCCACAAATTTCCTGAGGGTGCACTTAATCATTTCATCTATGTCATTACTGAAGATATTTAATAAGACTGGTCCCAGTATAGACCCCTGAGGGACACCACTTGTCACTGATGTCCACTCAGACTCTAAGCCATTGACCCTCTGGATGGGACTAGATGAGATACATCCCAGAGTCCTGAGGAAATTAGTTGGTGTAGTTACCAAGTCACTTCCCATTATTTTTGAAAAGTCACAGCAGACAGGAGAAGTGCCTGTTGACTTGGAAAAGGAAAACATTGTACCATCTCTAAAAGAGACAAGAATGAAGAACCTGGGAACTACCAACCTGTCAGATTTACCTCTGTGCCTGGAAAAATCATAGAACACATCCTCCTAGAAGCTTAGCTAAGGCACGTGGAGGACAGGGAGGTGATCCAAGACAGCTAGCATGGCTTCACCTGGGGCAAGTCCTGCCTGACCAACCCAATGACTCCCTACAAGAGTGAACGAGGAAAGGGTGACTACATCGGTGGAAAAGGGAAGGGCTACAGATGTCATTTATCTGGACTTCTGTAAAGTCTTTGACGGGATCACCCATAACATCCTTCTCTCTAAATTAGATGGGTGGACTGCTAGACAGGTACACCTAGATAACATTCATGTCAAATGGGTAAGGAGCACAGAAACAATTTATCAGATTACAATTTAAAAATTCTAATTTCTTGCTTTGGACCTAACAAAAAAAAACCAGCCCCAATTCAATCCTGAAATTTTTAACAGTTGGGAGAGTAAAAACATAGTTAATATTGCACAATCAAAACTTCTCATAGAACTCCAATATCACCAAGGTCATAGTCATTATCTGAGGAAGTTAAAAGAGCTGCCACTTGCTGATACAAGCATGGATTATACTTGAGATATCTATGTTGAAGAACCAATCAATAGCAACTCAGTTTTATTTTTATTATGTTTAAGAAATTTTGTTGACATGCCTGCTTGAATACCACAAAAAATTACACAACTCATCAAGCAGCCTCGCAGTACTGCAAAGACTGAAAGAAATGTTCCAGTGAGCTATCAAAACACATATGACACATGACAATGAATGGAAGTAAAAGAAGAAATATAAAGCAAAAGAGAGTCCTGAAGAGATGGTGAGCTCCACAATTAAAAAAGTTATTAGAGATTAGTTAAAGCAACAAACTGACTTTTCCAGAAGGAAAATCTAAACCAGGCCAAATTAACAAAATAAATATTAAAGCATTGTGGTCCATAGCCTGATTAAAAAAAAAAATATTTTTGTCAAAAAAAATCTCACTTTAAAAGGCAATATGCATTTCATTGCCAATTCAGAAAAGTACCAGGCTGATGAATATTTGGAACATTATAACTACAAGAGGTTAAATAATTAAAATGCAGATATTCTGCACAGCTATTCTTTACCTTTGTAACAATCTTATTTTGCTTCAAGGCTTAAAGAATGAGGAAACTATCTCCTCTGGATTTGAATTAAAAACTATAATCCTGAAATTCTATGGCCTTCACTATGGAGGTGAAACTAGTCAATAATGGTTTCCGAACATGAGTTTTGAATTTGGTGAGATAAAACTAAGATAGATGCACTAGGTAAAAAAATACAACCAACTCATAAACAACACAAATATTTCCTTTACCAGAATATTCTAACTACTGCAATGTGTAGTTTTGTAAGCATCTGGCTTGCAGCATATCAAATTTTACAGTCCATAATAAGAAGGGTTATTCTGAAATGCTAGTAGGATTTAGATCTTGTTCAGGCCTTTCAAGCAGTGAATATCAAGTCTGGACTTCCTAAAAATAATTTCCTTTCAGAAATGGAAGAACAGCAGCAGTTAGCAGAGCTTCTCAGGACCAGTGTTTATAAAGCTTACACCTGAGGTTACTGTGAACATAACTCAGCCATGTGAGTTAGTTTGCTTTAGCCTGAGAAACAGATGTGATGCTAACAACATCACCTTGTTTAGGATTATCTATGGATGTTGCCTCACCCTAACTGTTCTACACAAAGAACTTCTTAGATCCATATAAACCTTACTTGTCATTTTCTGGTGATGTTCTTAGGCCTTTTTTTTTTGCAGTGATTCCCTACATGGAAACCATGAAATCACTGAAGGGCAATGGTCAAAGTTTTGGCTGCATCCAAAGAAAAACTTTGAAGCTGGTGAAGGATTTAGATCATGTTTTAGGAGGAATGGCTGAAGGACCTGAGGTTGTTTAACTTGCAGAAAAAAAAGCTGAGGGAAGACCTCACTGCTCTTTACAACTACCTAAAAGGAGGGTATTTGTGGTCCTTTCTCTGAAGCTACAAGTGATAGGACAAGAGGAAATGCCCTCAAGTTGTGCCAAGGGAGTTTTAGATTGTCTATGAGAAAAAAATTCTTCCCTGAAAGGGTTATCAAGCATTGGAACAGGCTGACCAGGGAAGAAATTGAGTTACTGTCTGCAAGGAGCTCAAGTGCAGGTTATGCAGCACTGTCTTAAGGCACATACACACAAAAAAGTAGTTAATGTTCTGAGACTTATAATTAAAATATCAACATATTAAAGTAGAGTGAATATTAGTTTCCTGGGTACTGACTCTAAAATAGGACAGAATTTTACATGACTGATGCAGCAATATCAAAGCTGAATAATTCTTAGATAGTGCTGACAGTCAAATATTAAAAAATAAAGTTTTTTAAGAAAGAGTTATCTTCTCGTATTTGCATTCTGATTAGAAATCTAATGTCCTCATTAGGCACAGATATCCTGTTCTCTAATATTAAGGAATTCCGAGATTAAAATATACATATTTTGGAGTTAATCCAGCATTTTAAGATAACAATAGCAATGAAAAAAATATATCTTGTATACACAGCTACTGCTGGAACACGGTTAGGTTTTTGGGGTTTTTGTTTGTTTGGTTTTTGGGGGTTTTTTTAAGAAAAAAATGTTACAGAAACAGGCAAAAGTACACCCACAGCTCTGAATTTGTTTTGACTTTTTCCACTGAATTCTTCTCAGTCAAATATTCATGTGTATATGCTCTGAAGAGTTTAACACAATTCACCTCAATTAGCATGTTTTTATCCTTCTATTTGATTATTCCCAAATTAAAAATTTAAACAAGCTAACACAGAAAATCCTTTCATGGTAAACAAGCACCATTGCTGCTGGCAAGCTGAGGTGCTTGAAGCATCCCCCTTGAAGCTGTGTATGCCTTGAAGGTGTCCATCTGGTTGCTCAGTCTCTTCTTAAGGAAAAAATTCATATATTCACCCAAGGGGAGCCCTGTTTGGTTGTTAACAGCTTTAGAATAATTTCCTCATTAAGTAAGAGGGTAACCTGGTCAGGATTCCTTCCAAGGCAATAACTGTTCAGCTAAAATTAAGGAAGATGTTTAGTAAATAACTTGGTAAATTGGGGATTGGATGGCTGAGATGTTTGGGAACAGGATACTGAATATTTCATCACAAGGCCAGAAGATTCAAGATAGTTTTGATAAAAGACTCATTAGCCTTTAATAAGGTCTCGGTGACATTGCTACATAATATTTTCAGTGTCCAAATTTCCAGCATGAAGCAGAATGGAGCATTTATCAGTTCAGAAATTTGTTATATGATGATTGATTTAAGTAATCATCACATCAAACTACTATTAGTAAGATGCCAAGTGGATGTCAAATGCAAATGGGATATCAGAATACGGACAAAAAAAAGGAAAAAAAATTTAATTCCAAGAAGAAGAATAGAGGGGTGTCCTGGAGTGATGTTATGATAATCCATTATCCCCTATCATTGGTTTATATGCCAAAAAAAAAAAAAAATGTGGTCCTGTCACTTTAACTACGTTCAGCTGCAGAGAGAAACGCGGGTTGTTTTGAAAAACTTTTTCCCCAAGCCTGGCACGGGGGAGGATTCTTCGCTCAGCAGAGACTGCGCGTGCTGGACGGCTGTCGGAGTGGACTCTGTTCCAGTTCGTTTTTTTTTCCTTTTTTTTCCCATTTTCTTGTTTTTTCTTCGTTTGGACTCTTTTTCTTCGATCTGCTTTGTCACCCCAAGATCCAAGGGAGCCAGAGAACTGCAGAGCTCGTGGGGAGCTCCACCCAGCCCCCAACGGGGGGTGAGGAGGGGAGAGGCTACATCGGAGGAAAAAGACTTTTTTTTTCAATCAGGTTTAATAACTATTTTATTTTTTCCCTTGGATTTCCCCTTCCCCTGTGCCTTGCAGGGCACTTTGCGTGGTTTTGTTAAATAAATAGTTTTTTCTTCACTTCCATCTAAGAAATTCTGTTGTGGGTGGGGGAGGGGGTGTCACAGCCCTTCGCTCTCGGAGGAGAGTGAGTTTTATCATTAATCCAGGACAAGGGGGAACTATTGGAGTTACTTCTTTCCTCCGATTGCAGTTCTCAAACGAGTCCCAGCAGGACTGATATTCCCTGAACAAGCTCATTTTTTACCATTTTGGCACATTTACCACAAAAGCAAAGGATGGAAGGAATATGAATATAGAACTACCTCCTTTCTAAAATGTGCCTTTGTACCAGCATGTAGGAAAGGCTACATGAGGGAAGCTTGTCGGCTATTGCTCATTCTCTACCTGTGCTACTTCTATTATTTAAAAAGTGAACTTCTGTCTGCAGAGCTGTCCATCTGGTGCAGCATAGAAGCATTAAATCTGGAATGAAACATTAAAACACAGGAGGAAGGCAAGCACTGAACCCCAAGGCAAAACAGGAGCAGTGCAGTCCTTATGGACATGTAGGGTACAACACTTGTTTTGCCCTCAAAATGAGCCAGAACAAACCTTTATTCCAAAGGCTAATGCATGACTTGAGGGAGAAGAGAGACATGGAAAAATGTCTAGTTGCTGCTAAACACAGGCACTGAACCCTCTGCATTTGTTTTACAGGGATTGAATTCAGAAGTAAAAAACAGATCCCTCAAGATCTCTCCTTAAATTTTCTTCACTGAAACAGGAATTTCTTCTCTGATTTAGACCTGAAACAGTACTTATTTATCCTTTTTACAGGTGTGCAAAAATAGAATGTCTTAGCTAATTTCTGCAGCATTCTAGCTAAATACACACACAGTGCTTTACTGATTTTTATTTTTTTTTTAAAGCATAACTGTTCATAGGCATAGTAAGATTTATTACTGTACCTGCAGTTAGCAATACAAAATAGAGGTCATCTGTTGAAGTTTCTGAGCTGACGTTATGGAGCTCACAGCACTCTGATGTTTCTCTTCACAATGCATTTACTGCAAATGTGTGTTACATTTTAAAATCCTTAACAGGAGATTATATTTAAAAATAACAAAAACAAGCAAACAGACAAAAAAACCCTTACTAAAATCTGAAATAGAAAAGAAGTAAAGAACCTACACAAAATGTCTTTTTTCTCAATTATTGTTGCCTGTGGATTACATAGTGGAACACAGACAACGGTTATTTTGAAAGGCAGAAAAGATGTAATATGTCAGTAATTTGAAATAAACAAATACCAACTAAATTTGGTACAATGGCGCATAATGCTTTGGGGAAAAATCATACAGATATTTTATAGAGAAAGGAAGTTTAATACAGATGGCAGTTAGAAACCACTGAAATTCATAGGAAAATTATTTATTTCCCAAATCTTGAAAACCATATCTTGCTTCTTATTGAAGAGTGTAGGATTAATAAAAGTTCTAGAGCATAAGTTTCTTCCTAAAAATCCACTCCTCATGCTCTTGTGTCATCTTCATCCTTTCTTCAGTTCTTTTTTCTTTTCCAGTCCTGTTCCCTCACATTAATAAAGGGAAGTAAAGATGACCAATATATTGAGCACTGACGAAATGGCAAACAGAGAACACAATACGCTAGATTCTTTTTTACCTCATGTCATAAATAATTATCAGAGGAGGATTGAGACTATAATCTCTGTTTGTCTGAATTTTTGGTCAGAAAGCATGTTAGATATAACAACATCTACAGCACCTTAGCACATACATCTCGCTAGCACTAGACAGAAGATAAATTGGGATGCTTATGTGGACTATTTTGATGTCTATATCTCCTAATGGATCTCAGTCATATGAGGATTTCTACAGCACTCTTGGAACCTAATTACAATGAGTTTTTATATCTGGCCTAAGTGACCTTTCAATATCTAAACAAAATCTGAGGCTGAACAGGGGAAAAAACTTCTTCTACTCCAAGTTTTGGGTAAACAGTTGAGTCATCAAATCCTCTTCTGAGCTCCAAATAATTGTGGAACAATTTTTTTAATGAACTTCTGCTCTGCAACGTGATTTTTTGAAAACGAATAACCAACATTGTATTTTGATCAACAGATATATTACAAAACCCAGTCTACTTGTTCTAGACCTCAGGAAACCAACATTCCCACCTCTGAGGAGTAGCTCTCTTTCATATCTTTCCTCAGGAGGTTTTATTTTGTCCTAATTTTGTACTGTGGCAAAAGTACAAAAGGAAAAACAATTTAGGAGTGGCAATTAATTAGATTGCAAGAACTATATTTTCTATTACCCTCTGGATTCTCTTTTTCTTATAAGTTATATAGTAGACAGATAAGCAATGGAATGAATAAATGAATAAGTCTTTTGTTGATCTTCAGAAAAAATATAATGATTGTATCATTATGAAAATGGTGCTTCCTTTCAAAATGTCACACATAATTGTGCATAGCCAGACTCAAATGAACCAGTAAATGGATTGGCGTTAATAATCACATTGGATATGCATGCAGTTTCAAGTATTAACTAATAAAAATGATTGATAGTTTTTAGATAATTGCATTTAAGAATATGAAAGAATTTTTAACACAATGTGACTTGTAGCTTTTTAGAGAAGTTAATTAAATACTTGTTAAACATAATAATTTATTATAACACTGTTGTTTTATGAATAAAATAAAATAAAATAAAAAAGATAATCTGCATTTTTTACAGTGATAGAGTGTCAGAGGCCTGTAAATATAAATCTCAAGTCCTTGTGATTGTTCTTGTCTTCTATTCATACTATCAATCTGATTTCTAAAATTCTTTCTGGATTCATACTCATTAAGCTACAGTGGCAGTTTTGCCTTTACCTCTTTATCAAAGGCTTGTGAGTTAAAATCTATAATAAAATAAAGTAAGGAAAAAATAATAATAAAATAAAATTATACTACAATTAGAAGGTTGTTTCAAGACTCTTGATCCTGATGACTTACCTGAGAGTTTCAAAAGCTGATGATGCTTTTCATCTTGCAATAAAAAAAATCATTGGTTTTAACTTGATTTGTTATGAGCTATTAAGTGTTCATCTTAGTAATGTCAGTTGCTGAAACAATTATTACATCAAGTAATGTCTCATTTTTCAAGGACTGTGGCATATTCCTAATAACACTGCCTAAATAAAGGTGAGGAGGGAATGGTCTTCATGGTTAAAAAGTCACAATTCAGCTGACCATACAAAGATATACCCATATACCCCAGAATCTTTTTGGAAACCACAATGGTCAACTGATATATTCCAATAAAAAGAAAGGGCAAGAGAACCTTTTTCCACACGAAACTAGAAAAATAAGTTTTCCTTATTAGCTTTGCTTTATTAAGCATTTTAAAAACTATGACAGTGATCGATAGGAGGTAATGCTTGGGAATTTTCCCTATCAGAGTCTGATATTGGTTATCACAAATGAAAGCTGTCTGGATTTCTGTTCAGTTCTATGATTTACCAAAAGTCTGGAGAATTCTTGTCATACAGTAACTCCCTAACATGCAACATCTCTAATACTGTACCTGGAGAAGCAGAATGTGGTCCATAAACCAATTATCACCACCTATCCCTGTATTTGCAATGCTGCAAACATAAAAACTAGCAAAGAAACACACTGATCAAGCAGCAGAATAAGCTATTCAGAAGTTATGAAGTGCTAATATCTTCATTCATCTATCTTCACACCGTACTTTATGGCGCAGTTCATAATTATGTGATGAGATAATATTTTTACACAAGTTCATTCATCATTTCAAATAGAGAATGGAGTATGTTCTGTAAGTGAGAAATTGAGCAAAAAACTTTCACTAAGCTGTCTTTTGTTCCTTAGCTTTGGTACTACAGAATGACACAAGTGATAGGAGACCAAGACATGGTTTCCACTTTTCTTAAAGGAGCATTTGAATACCTGACACTCACCTCTAAGATCACAATCAGAACCAGCAAGCTATGGAATATTTGGGAAGGCTGAAAGAAGCTTTCAGTATGTCTTCTCGACACAGTTCAATTCTGATAAGCAAAGTCAGGAGAGAAGAGGCAAGAATTTATGTGAATATCTTAGCTATGTTCATAAAGACTGGATCTCTCATTCTGTATTTCAAAGAGCACTGAGTGATTTTAAGTGAAAAACAAGAACTCCAACCACTGAGCTGAAAATAACCTTGCTTTAAATATCCTATAGGCCAAAAGGTTAAGCATTCAACAAGGAATATTTAATTAAATTAAGACATTTTTATTTGAGGAATGTAGGGACATTTCTAATGTTTTATTGCTCACATTCTTCAAATATTTTCTAACTCAAGAAAAATACAAAAATATAAATATTTTCAGTTTTCAAGATGATAAATATGGTACTTGCAACATACTTGGTCAGATAGTTGGTAAGGTATTGGGTAATGAGACACTTAGGTTTCAGCCTCCGCCCTAGTGAAGATTTAGATTTTGTATAGGAAAAAATAAACAGTCAAGCAATCAAATCTTTCCAGAAAAATATCAGTGACATAATTTAGGTGACAAAGCAGTCTCTGCTGAAGATATTTGGCAGTGGAACCACTTTTCAGAAACAGCAAAACAGTCTGTATATCTGACTATCTTCATCAAATGATTTTCACCTTCTTTGGGCATAGCAGGGCACAGGTGGAATAAGGGAAGAGAACAGGACAGATCCTGGCTATAGTTTTTTGGCTACATGCTCTTCTATGGGAAAAAAACATCTTTCTCTTCTCATGAGCAAAATTCTTATTCTTTAAATTAATAGACCAAAAATCTCCTGTAAATCTCTGACTTACACATCACATATATGTCAGTACCGTAGTTATACTCTTTTGAAAATAATGATCATGTAATCACATTAAATACAACCAAAACAAAATCAACCAAATAAAAGAGAGAGAGCCATATGTACATATATATTTATAAAGTTGAAATATTTTTATTGTATTTTTTTCAGAGTAAACACTAAAAGAGCAACCATATACATTTTTGAGTGTTTGACAATAATAATGGTCTTATTAGTAACAGTACACACACCATACTGTTCAGAATACAGTAATCTTGCTGGCCAATAGCAATGTTCAAATGCAGACAACAGTTTTCCTCAACTTACCAAATGGAAAAATATTTTAACGCGTGTTCCCTCCCAGAATCCCGCCCCCCCGACCCTTCCTGACTGGCTGATGTGAGTCAGGCCCGCCTCCCAGCCCCACGAATAAAAGCCCGGCAAGACCCAGAACCAGCCCTCTTTGATTCCAGCCTCCATGGAGCTCACATCCTTCTCCATCTCCCCTCCCACCTCCACAGTTCCCCAGTCCCTCCCCTTATTATCCTAATAAATCACCATGGAAACCTGGAATGGAAAAGCTGCCTTTCTCGAACTGCCACGATTTTACAAGGATCGCGTCTGAGACAGTTTCACAGCCCACAGCCACAGAGAAGCCCTCCAGGCGTGATTAGGCTTTGAAACAGCTCCCCCAGGCAGCGTGGGGGAGCCGTTTTTGAGTCTGCGCCACTGCAGAAAAAAAAAGGAGCTGTTCAAAGAAGGTTTCCACTTCTTCTCACCCCAACGGACAAATTTTAATCTTTTTCCCAATAAACAATTACACAAATAGATCTTGCAATATTTTTGGATGACCATCAGATTTAGATTATTCTGGAAAAGAAAGGTAAAGAAGAAGGTCCAGATTCTTAAGAGATACATTTCTTCTTCGGTATTCTGTCTGTTCTACACTGTATGTGACCTAGGTCAAATACCTAAAGTGGCTTAGAAACTTTTCGAAAGCCCCATTGTCAGCTACTGGATTTTTTCTTTCTTAGGGAAAGACTTAGCTCTTTATTTAATGCTGTAATTGACACTTTATCAAGCACAAGACTAATATAACTACTTTTATTATTAGCTATATACCTTGTTTATATTAACAGATTAAAGGTATTTGTAAGACAATTTGTGGATATTTGAGTATTTGTATTTCATCAACCAACAAGAAACATATGCTATTGAGGTTAGGGTGAGTATTTTAAATGTGCAAACTCAGAAGACTCAAAGCACTTTAAAAAGTTTGAGCATTAGACCCATTCTTCTCTTACTTAATTGTAAGAGTTGTGAACTCATGAGGGAGGGAAACATTTATACAGCACTTTAAACAGTCAGACTTTTAATTACTCTACATGTGCATAATCTAAGTTGATCTGATCAGCTACTTTTGGATAAATTTTCAAAGGTCAGTGGTAATTGTACCCATTTGATAATATTACTTTTTTTATTGACCGTTTACCTACACAATTTACATTGCTGAATTTTGCTTTTTATAGTACAAAATCACTGAGCTTTTGTTTTATTATGTGCTGGACAGAACATAAACAAAAATAATCTTTATTTTCTGATAGCTTGTATGTCAAGCAAGAGCAATAGTCTTTAGCAGAAATAGCTGTAGAGATTCTGTGAAGAGGTTATACCATATGGACTGAAGGGAAATTTGTTACTCTTGCAACAATGACAAGAAAACAGGTTCATCATTTTGAAGTAAGATCAAGGACGGCTCCATGGAGAATTTTTTCAGTTAGCAGTGCATAATGAAAAGGATTTGCATTGTGCAAGAGCATAAAATATCTCTACAAATGTAGAGTGCAGATCTCCATAAAAGTTAAAAAAATTGAGGTTAAAAGTATACTTTAAAACTTTTAAGGCTTGAAACCACAAAAAAAGAAAGGTGAGACACACACTAATGTGAGACACCTGTTGTGTATTTGCCAGCCTTTAGAATTGAGTCATCATGCAATCCTGTAATCACTTTACCTGAAGATGTCATTCACCAGTGTTGACACATCACCATATTTAAAATAGACTTACCAATATGCAGGTTTTGGGTTTTTTTAATTTTCTCACATACCTTGATAAAACATAAGAGTGAAATGTTAACATGAGTCTTGAAAGTTCAATTTCCACCTTGTATAATGCATTTGGCTCAGAAATGACATATACTTGGCACTATTCTGCTTCATCAGTGTTAATCATATTTTCTCTCAGCTTATCTTCAAAGATTTCATCTGTCTTATACATTCAGTACTCCTCGTTTCAAAGTCATTTTTTATTTCCTTATCTTTTTTTTTTAAGTTCTTCGTTGTTGGTTATTTAATTTTTTTAACATTGTTTAACAGGATTTTTGAAGGTATCTCCCAAAAGATATCTAATCTATAGAATATAGAGTTCACCTTCAAAGCATATTAGATCACCCTGTACTTTTGGTTACAGAACATAAAAATATAAGAGTAAAATGTCTAAATTGTATTTTAATCAGGATTCCTGCTCCAAAGTCAAGAAAGTCCATCATTATTACCAGAAGTACAGGTAGAAAAGCAGTGAGGGAATGAGAAAGGTAATTCTTAGAGGATGCATATTTTGAAGTACTGTGCAACATCCAGTAGAGTGCACAACAATTTAGATCTCACTCATGAGTCTGTGGAACATAAATGCCTTTAATTTTATGATGTGATGTATGATAGTCATAAAGTACATAGAAATTCTTAAATGTCAATGTATACAGCACTTTGTAAACAAGAAACACAGCCAGGAAGTTTGATTTGTTTCTGAAAAAAATCCCCAGGTTTAAAAGACTGAAAAGGAAGAACTGCCATCTTCTGTCTGCATTGGAACCTCTATGAAGAAGGAATATTTGTTTGTAAGTATGACTCCATTGAATTCTAGATTTAAAGACTCCTAGCCCTTATGAAATTTGAAGAAATTAGGTATAGGGACAGAGGGATATTTTCTTCACATTAGAAAATAACAAGTGGATCACATGTAACAAGAAGATATACATACACACATAATCGAAGCTATTTTTCACCACAGTATTCCAAACAATGATTTGGCATGAATGAATCAGAAATAGATGTTTCTTCTTTTTCTTCTGTTTGAAATATGCTTTTATGCTTGTTGCAGTTGTCCCATGTCCTACTTTTCAGGAAAATACAGTTGATTTAAGAGTAATGTACATATTTTGTATTGATTATAGTGTTCAAATAAAATAGGTTTAAATGAAGTCTTCAAAAGTCTTGAAGTTTACCCAGACAAGGAGAAAGCTATGTTTGTACAAGTGTTTTTACGTCAGCCAAAGAAGGATTGTTATTTCTCAATAGAATCATAGAATGGTTTCAGATAGGAGGAACCTTAAACACCATTCAGTTTCAACCTCCCTGTCATGGGCAGGGACACCTTCCATTAGACCAGGTTGTTCAGAGCGCCATCCAACCTGGGCTTGAACTATGTTGTAGAATTTTTTAATGCTTATTTTTTAGAAAGTTATTGCATAAGAATAACCAATTAACTAGAGGGCACTAGGTCTTTCTCTCCAGACTTGAAGTACAAACATTGTTAAATTCCAGATAGAAAAGCAAAATTTTTGTGTACAGTAGGTACAGAGTGTACTGACCGTGCCCTCCTCATCAGTCAGTGAAGAAACTGACACGTCCAGGAAACAATTCAGACTATTTAAGATATTTATCCCCCAAAATATTTCAAAGACTTCACCAACCTCAAGTGATTGCAGAGATCTCAAAAAAAAAAAAAGATTATATTTTCCACCTAGACCTAACACAGATGAGACTTTTTCAGCTGTGAGGCTTTCACTTCCCAAGAAATACTTCAAGCCGGCTACACTCCTTCCAAAGCAATGTCAGAATGTGATGTGAGTGCTACAGCAAACATCACAGACTATAAATGACATGAAGACAGTTTATCAAGCATAACTGGAACTCTTTCTTAATTTTTCTGAAGGGAAAAAAAAATCAAAAATTTGTTCTTGCCTCGGGAGTGAGGGAGAGGCTGTGTTCATCCAGTCATTTGTACAACATGGCACACTGGCCTTCCAAGACAATAACAGCGTTTCAACACTGCTGACACACAGATTTTGTCAGCAGAAGGTGTGAGCCACATGACGAACTTCAACAATAAGATTCTTAAAAGTGATGAAAAACCTCTAAAAAAGACCAAAAATATATGATGCATAAGTGATTAAAGTTTTTTTCCTAACTGAACAAGCTGCTTTTGGCACTTTACCCATATACTATCCTTCCACATTGGAAAGGTAACCACCATTTTGCTGTATTGTATGACAATCTACTACTTTGTCAACCCAGCCATTAAAAAAAAAAAAAAAGGAAAATTTTTAGAGCAGCCAAAAATTGTTATAGTGGCCATATTCAAAATTTATGACATCCCAAAATGTAAGGAAAATAGAAACAGTCGGTTTAGGTCAGGCTAAAAATTCATCTTGCCCAGTATCTTTTCCCTGAGATAGGTCTGTTTCTTGTTGAGTGCCTGTTTAATGCCTAGGGAAGTATGTAAGAAAGGGGATGATGTACAAGAGACCATCCCATAACATGCACTTATAATTTTCCCAGAGAACTCATTTCCTCATGGAACAACCTGCTTTGTCTTATGTTTACTCTTAAATAGTTTCTTGTACAAAATTCCTGAAGAAAATCATAGAAAGGACTGACCTGCTGTATATCACTTCCTTAACAAAGATATGTGAATTGAAATCTGATTTTGGGACTATAATTTTCTTCTTTAAAAAAAAAATCCCATACCAAAAAAACCACAAAGAAGCCAAATCGTGAACATATAAGAGTCTGTTTCACATTATTTATTGTTTCTGTAAAACAAAGACTACACAGTCCATTTTGCATTGCCTACATCTACCACTAAAAGGGATAGAAAAGCTAAATCAAGGACATAATGACAGAACATGATTTAAAGAAGTACTATGCTTTGTTCACTGTGATTTGTAGGATCTTAGTAATTATTCAGACAAATGGTAGGTACCTACAAAAATGTCTGTAAATCCCCAAGGTTTCATCTATTTCACAAAGAAATGGTGTGTAGCCAACAGTTCCTACTGATTCAATTGTAAATCTTTGGTTAAAACATGTTAGACAGGAATCTGGCAGGGCAAGAAATATTGTTTGACTTGTATCAATGTTCTCGCTTATTTCTATTTTTCATTCTTTCAATTTAAAAATTTATCAAGAGTTTAATTATATCTCACAGCCTTGGGCATATAAAGGCTGATGAAATTATGGTCACAGATGCTAATTTTGTGTGAGTTTGGAGGTATTGGAGCAAAATACAAATTATCAGGTAATCGGGATTTAAGACTAAATCTGAGGGAGGAAACAAAGTCCAAAAAAGCATTCAACGCCTGTGCGTACAAAGTACGACATTTTCCTACTAAAATGCAGAGATGTTGAATCTTCTCACTATGGCATTCTACAATGCTGGTTGCCTTGGAGAAAGGTAAATACCCCTAAATAGACAGGTCTATTCTTTGATGCTATATGAAACATGGTAACATTACCCATAACAGAGTTTTCTTAATCCAATTTAGAAGAATGAACCCAGTTCAGGAGGACAATGTTTTAAGTAGAAAATAATATTCTTTCTGATGGCCTTACTTGTGAGAAGTGCCCAGGTTTGTTCAATGCTGTTACAGAAATTCTTACAGGTGAGATTTCCAAGAAAGTTCTAAAATAGTAATATTCATTGGAAGGCTGAAGAAAAGAAGATATCCACTACACATTTGTCATTATCATAGGGTTGGTATTTACTCTCTAACAGACATTATGATTTTATTAACAACAGTGGGCAAAAAAAAGCTAGCTTTTCAAATATACATTTTACTTCCACAGACTTTTTCTGTTATATAATCAAAGGGACCAGAATTATAGTGTAATCTGCCCAACTGTGCACCCTTTATATAGCAATCATATTTCTGTTTTTTATTACATATGGCTGCACTATCCTTCTTTACCCACAAGTCTGTAGGTATGTTCAGGATTTGCTAATTGACACTAGTCTTAGATGGATAACCCAGAATTAAAAAGACAATTTAATTTATATTCTGCTATGTTCCATTCAGACAAGTCATTATATCAGATGAAGTCTACTGAATATCATGAAAAATCCAGCCTCACACTGTCCAGACAAATAGAGATGTCATGATGAAAATGGAGTAATTAATGAAATACCATTTACATTAATAGCCCAATTTATATAGCATACAAGGCTAAGTTTATCGTGTTACTTCACTAATTCTCTGCTCTGACCTCATTTGGCAAAGGATATATTTTTTTTTAATTTTGACATTTTTTTTCTGTTATCAGCTCTGTATGCAGCAAAAAGAAAACAATAGCTAAATGTAGATGATGGACACAAAGAGATTTCCTTTATAAATTGGTTTTTCACAAATTACATGTACTTTTGATATTTTTTCATCATCTTTTTACCCTTTACAATATATTTTAGATGGCATTCATTCCAGGAGCATTTATGCTGATTTCCACAGAGTCACACCTGGGATGAATTTAACCCTTAGTGTTTTCCTCAACACTCAATTGTCACTTTAACTCTGAGCCATTTGTTGGACTAAAAGAGTCTTTCCTTGATCTCAAAGCTCATCTAATCCTGTCTGTGACTCTGTTACCTAGTTATGTGAAATGTAATCACATTCTATTGAATAATGACATTCTCTGTGATGCATACTTGTTATGTAGAAAATCTATTAATCTCATGGCAATTTTACATGTTATTGTAATTCCCTTAACCACATAGCGTGTACTTACTTCCTTCTTTGTAACAAATAAAAAAATTAAATGGTATGTATATGGATAATATTAAAGGAGTTCAGCTTTGTTCTTCTCTAATCTGTATTTGACCAAAAATATCATCTTGAACTTCTTTGAAAGTAACCAAGGAATTATCTCCCAAAAGCCTATTTAAAAGGACTACAATGATCAGGATTAGAAAACAAGCTATGCTTTTGAAATAAAAATCAGAAACTTTTACCACAGAATTTCCATTTTTCCTGAAAATGAGCATGTTTCACTACAATTATGTCTTCTTTGCAAGTCCTTTTAAATCCAACCACACAGGATGAAAAATATTTATAACATTAGCTTAGGTTTATGGAGCAATGCTTCCTCAATCCTCTTTTTATTGTTTTCTGTTGGCTTTAAACCCTTGCCAGCCACATCTTTCCTGCTCTGTGAGTTCTTTTTTGCATCTGTGCCTTATAAGTTTCCAACAGAAAAAGACAAGAGCTTTGCACCAAGATGAACTGGGAAAAATATAACTAAGTGAGGGACACAAACAAAAGATCCCAGAGGAGGAGGCAGTGATCAGAGATGTGTTCAGTAAGAATCCTTCTTCTACCTGATCATTTGTATCATCAAGAGATATCTTGAGAAATCCTCCACAGCAAGATGTTCTCATTGGATATTTAGGCCTTCACTGTATTTTTTTAAATACTATTTTGCCACACATGACAATTCTCACTTTTGTATATTTTTGTAAGAAATGGTGCCAGTCAAAAGTACCAAACTACGTAAGTTATGTATTAAGGTAAAATATGTAAAAAAAAAAAATCGTAGATCAAACATAAATTCTTTGAAGAATGAATGGCTACTTTGGAGGGCATGATCTGTATCCCTCTACACAACACTAAGGAAAAAGAGAAAGATCTAAAATAATGCCGACCTGGTTATTTATAATGGCTTCAGACCCCAGGTTTTTTTACTGTTTTGCAAAGAATTGCTGGATATTTATAACCTCTTTTGCTGGAAGGCATGAATCTTTCCTATATACTACTTTTATTTCAGGGCAAAGTCTACCATGTGGATCTGTAATATTTTAGACCTTTGTGGGGAAAGGGAATTCTGCAGTTTGACCTTTCCATGAATCAGTGAATTCCTTAGGAAATTATAATTATGAAGGAGGCATTACAGTAAGAAATCAGGATCTGCTTCTCTTCTGGAAGGCAAGAAAGAACAAAAGGTTTGGTCTACAACAGCAGGAATGTGCTGCTCTTCACCCTATTAAGAGTTATACTCCAACCATAAGAGAACACTTTGATTTCTGAAAGCTTGGGTAAAGAACTTTTGTTATACATATTCTTCCTCTTGTTTTATTTTTCAGTATCATAACTATTTATGTTTAGTAATAACTTAGACAAATCAAGACTATTATTTAGCATTAAGCAAGTGGTGAAAAAAAATCTTTATAGTGATTAAATGTCACCTAATAGTGGGTTAAGTTGTCAGGACATCAAGGGAAGTAATTACTGCCATTTGTTCTTTACTTTTAGTCCACATCTGGTTTTATCTATTCTTGAACACTTTGAGTTAAAAGAGGTATAGACCAAATTAAGATAATACAACAAAGCAGCACTGGAATGGGTAGGTAACTGGAGCAGATGATATGTCAGCAAAAGCTGAGAAACCTGAACTTGTCTAGACTCAAATAGAAAAGGTTTAGGGAAGATCTAATTGCTCTCTTTAAGTACATAATGGTGAGCTACAAAAGAGGCCATGGCAGGCCTTTCACAGACATGCGTCATGAAGAAAAAGCAACCATGACCCTAAGATGAAGCAATACAGTTCTCACTAAATACAAAGAAAACAAATTTCATTTTGAGAATGCTTATGCAGAGGAATGAAGCAAGTTGCTACAAGGTGGAGTTTAATGTCCACCTAGAGTTCCAGGTCTTGAGCAACCTGATATAATTACAAAACCAGCACAACTCTGAGAAGGAAGCTAAACTAGTTAATCTACAAAGGTCTCTTCCAACCTAAAATATTCTATGCTTCCATATAGTATGAGGATAAACATTCTGGACACCCCAAATGTCTGTTTTGCTAACATTCTCATTAAAATGTATTCTTTCTTCATCTGTATCACCCAATAATTGCACAGCGCTCTAATTTTTTTCAATGCACCTCAATACTGAAAATCAGCTTTTCCAGATCTAGATTGATGCTTCTCCCCAGTTAGTTTTGGAAATTGCATGATCTACAAAACACAACATGACTTGTCCCTTATTTTTATTAAATAAGTTCTCAGTTATGCAGTTTATGCACAGCCTCTCAGCTGAGTCTGTGGTTCCTGAATCTCTGTGATCACAAGAGGTATTTCTGTACTGTTAGTTATTAATAGTTATTAATATAATTAATACATTTGCATTACATCTGAAACTTGAGGCTCTGTGGTGCAAGGCTCTGTCTGAACACACACCCTTGGAATGACCCTCCCATCCTTAACAAGCTAAAAGCCACAGGAGAGAAGACAGGCAAAATTTGTGAGAAGAAAAGGAAAGTAGAATCTTACAAATAGGAAAATGTGTCTGAGAGTATTGTTCAAGGATACCTAAGACATTTACACAGGACATATTTTGGAGCCAAACAAATATTTATTGAGGATGTTTTCAGTGATTTAATCACAGGACCATTTTTTCCTTTCTACTGCCTTTCTTCATGGCATGTCAACTGGTTTCTTCGATGAAGGAAGTCATAGCTCTGCCTATCCTGCACTGGCTCACAGGAACAAGGATGACTGCTTTCTTTGGCTGCTTCTGAAATAAATTCTAGCTACTGGAAAATAATGACAAATATCTTGTCTTGGTTTATTAATCAAAAGTGACACAGAAGGATTTCTCCCTGCACAAGAGCCTTACCTATTTACACTCTTCCTTGGGACATTGTAAAAAATAATACTTTGCAGTTCATCACAACTAATTTAAACCTCTACATTAGAATGAGATTAATTAAATCTTTCTTTACATACACTACAGAAACAGTCTAGAAAGGGTATCTAGCACAGAAATAGAGTTTACAGGTGGATCTCACATTCACAGTTAGTGGATTGCAAAGTTAGTTACAAATCTACCAACCTAATATTCATAGGAAGTGGCTGGCTATTTCAACCAAGGTCTGTCTGTTGGCTCCTGCTTCTGGGACCCAAACCTTCTCTTTACTGTTTCAGGTAGACTGCTCAGTGTGTTGACTGCTTTAAATACTACCTCCTCTAAGATAAAATATCCCAATATACTCAGCAACTTTTAACCATAGACTACATTTAATATTAGGTCCGTTGCATGGTGCATTGTAAACATAATTCTTTATGGTAGTGACAAACCTTATACAATGCAATCATTTCTGCAGTGACTTAAATCAAAATAGTGGTTTCCAATTGCTTAACAATTCATTTTCATTCCTCTATCATGCATTTTTGCTCAGATGATTATCTTATTTATGTACTCAACATCATTTAATTAACTATATGAAAGACTCATAGTTGTTCATGTCCCATGTTATCAAATGTTAGATTGAATTAGATTCATGTCATCCTCCCACTGTAACACAGGCTGTTGATTTTTTTAACCCAATGAACAGAAATCTTTCTTAGTCTATTGTTTATCCTTTTATCAAATACTCATCACTTCAGTGACACAGCTACATTAAGTAAGTTTTTTGATCTTTAGACCCACATGGTATTGTTTCAATCTAAAGTAATATTATCAAGTTCAAAACAAAAAGCACCACAACAAGAAACATATCAGAATTACCTAACATTTGTAGGGGTTGCTGCTGATATAAAATGACTGGTTGTCTTTCAAAGTACTTTGTGTTTTCCTCATTTATGATGTTAATGATGTTCATAACCATTTTGGGAATCTTTGTCCAAAAGATTGATTCAAAACATTCCACAATAAAGTGTGAGACTCAACAGTAATTTGCAGGCCCACCAGTGATCAAATCTCTGTCAGTTATTTACCCCTTGATCAGCTTTAACCCATCCAACAAAAATGCATTCCAGAGACATCAAAAATAGACAAGAAGGGGTTTAATACTGTTCTAGATAGACCCATGTGTGAAGTGGGGTTTTTTTCAGATAGCAGTACTAGTACCTATGCACAGATTAGGCATTTTCCTACCTCTCTTACCTCTACAGCCCAATTCAGCAAGTATTCTTCAGGACTGCTTTATTCATAGGAATTCCTGCATATTAACAATAAAAAGATAGAACCTTATATTACAACGGGACAGTGACAATAGATGCATGCAAAATATTGACAAAATATATCTTTTTTTTCTCTTCCCAGAAGAAAAAAAAATGAGGTTTTTCTTTATAGTTCACATTTTTTTTTCCATAGGAAACCAATTCCAGTGGAAAGGTAAGTCTGTTTTCAGTTTTCCTCTGTATATAATTCCGTATATAATTCTCAGTGAACAACATGGTTGTGCCAGGAGAAGCTAGCATCTTATGGACATTAGAATGGAGTTGGAGTAGGAAATTTATCAGCTTTTACCCTATTCCCTAGCCCACATATCCCCACAGAATAGTTATAATCTTTGCCACCTAAAGACCTATTACCTGAAACTTCTGAAACTTTTAAATTCCAAACCAATTGAGGAAGAAAAACTTTCACAAGATCATCTAATCCTGGAACAGCAATGGCTATCTGCCACTTAAAGCAGAATTTGACAAGTACATGTCATTACCAGAAGAACTCTTGAGACTGTTGAATGTTAGAGTAATGGATAAGTTTAATTACTTAGGTAACGTGAAATAGAGGAGGAAAAAAGAACTTCATTGTGTGGAAGACAGCTTCATAACACACAGAATACAAACTCAAGCTTGAAAGGATGACCTCTTCCATCTGCAGTTCACTGACAGCGTGGGATGGTTTGAGAATGGAGAAAAATAAAACTCAGGTCAAATAATATTTTCCTTCATACTAGGCGAGACTCATGTCCAGAGAAAGAAAAGTTATATAAAGCAGAATTACAAAATTAGCAGATGAAAGATATATGAATCTGTCATTATTCTAAGAAAGGAGGAACTCAAATGAAACAGGTATTTACCTCATGGGATAAAAAAGAATAAAGCAAATCACTGCCAACTGTTAAAAGGATTGCTGAAGGGTTGCTGCAGCATGACCCTGCCCAAATTAGTTAGTCAGGAAAGCATCCCCAGAGAAAAAAATCTTATGAAAGGTAAATCTCATATGAAAAAGAGGAAATTATACAGAATGCAAGGAGCTGAGGGTTGTAGAAGTTGTAGGTTTGTCACAGATACGATATTATAAAAGAAATGTCATTCTTGCATTTTAATAGAGTGTTTCTAATGTTCAAAGTCATGGCAAAACCAGAACCACTAGAAAGCAGTTGTTGTTCTGTTTCATAGAGGCTCACAGCAGGACCTTGGGTACTGGCAATGCCCAGGACCAATGGCATCATCCTGGGTAACATCCTAACATGTCCACCTCTTTCCCCATCCATTTTTCATACAAAATAAATTTTGGTGTCCAGAAAAAGAAGAGGGGCTGTGTTTGTGAAACACTGCCGTTGCACAGAGTTTCAGATTTTGATTGCTAGGGGACCAGGACCTTGTAATGACAGGACTAGGTCTGAGATCAATTTACATATGGCATATAAACAAAAGATCTCTGTAAGATCGCTTGGTCTCTGATAGAGCAATTAAAAGCTGGGTTAAAACCGACATTCCTGAAAAGGGAGATGAAAACAGAAACATTTAAAAGGCAATGCATCATTTTGTTTCTGCAAGTCACGGTTACCCTCAGAAAAGAGACACAGGCAAGTGCTGGTAACAGCTGGTCTTGAATCACTTAATGTTTGTAGAATTTTGCAGTTAATTCAGGTAGATGAGGCTCAGGCAGAGTAGACTAACTGCAGAGATTTAATACAGAGATTTGAGAAGTGCTGCTCATTACACAAAGATGAAACACATCAGCAATGCATTTCTAAGCAGAGAGCACAAAAAAACTGAAAATGTAGAAGTGCTCATGTGTGAAGAGCTAATGTAACAATCCAGGGATAAACTGAATCCTTGATAATAAGAGATCATGATTGGAATCTGGAGCAAAACAGCCTAAAGGAGAAATTAATGTAAGACTCAGATTTACCTCTAAATCAGTTATCAGAATTTGTCTAGCAAAGAGAGCTACACAGACCAGACAAAGTCATGGTCTGCAGACAGTCCTCTGAGACTTGCAGACATGATAGGGAATCCAGAATACTGCAAGAAAGAGCACCTGAGGCAGAAATGCATTCAGAGGTCAAAGTATGGATCTATTGAAGCCAGAACATGATGTTCCACATGCTGTGGTAAACAGCTGGAGTCAGCTGTAACAACTGAGCCCCAGGATATGGCAAAACCAGAACTAACAGACTTACTGCTCTCTGACAGTAGTCAACCTTATTTCTCACAGGAAACACTGTCCCCACTCCAGCGTTGTCCTAGGACTGCATGCAGGGCATATCTGAGATTAAATCACACAGTCCTATTTAGTTGTAATTAGCAATTGGATCATAGAGATTTTAAATTTTACATTCTGCTACATTATACGTTATCTACTGAGCTTCTGTTTTTTAAGTTCAGCTAGAAACAAAGAGAGCATGTCTTTAAGAAACCCTGCTGCAAGATATTTAAAACTAGACGTAAATATAATCTAAATGTATAAAAGGTTAAGCAGTTAGAGTTTACACCCTGAAGGATCCAGTTTCAAGTGCCTAGCTCTCAGTGAGGTAATGCTCGACCCACACACTGGCCCTGTTTTGTTAATTAATACAGATGCAGTTAACTAGACCAAACTAGTACTCACAATCTGAGGAAAGTCCTGTCTTTAAGATATTGCTCCAGACATCTTCACTTGTTTCTGAGACCTGTGCTTTTTGGTTGAGCTAAGGTCTGTGAAGAAAGGGGGAACATGGGCACACAGCGAGAGGTAAGATGGCTACAGATAGAGTGTATCATTCTCACAGATACCAGCATCTGACAGTTAAGGGGTGCTTTGATCTGCAAAGTGGCTAGACAGACACCAGATAAGTTGTGAAAGAACAGGCAACACACGCACTGGCAAAAATTCCTGTAGATAGTCCAGGAGGACTGCGTCCGATCCTCATTTCAAAAGAAGAACACTCTTCTTAAGAAATAATTTGGTGAAGGGTATCTGGTGGTTGAAAAGGCCATATCTTCAGTGCATGCATTTTCCTTTTTTTTTTCACAACTCAGTTCTCTAAGTAGGCTTTAAAAGACATCATCAGAAAGTATCTTTGAAATTAAATACGTACCTAAGTAAACTTAAACTTAGAAGTTTTAAAGACTTTCCTTCAAGTGTGTATGCTTTCTTGAAGCTTGAGATCTGTCAGGTTCTATGTGGTGTGATGAGGAATATCATGTAGCAAATGAGGCATTCTCAAATGAGAAGTTAAAACAGATACAGTATAAAGGCCTATATAAGATACAGGCACAGCTTCATAAACATTCTTAAGCTGTATAAACTCATATAATAAATCTGTTTCTCTCTGATATTATTTGTATACTTTGATATAAATTTAATGTTATTTGCAATGATCCCCAATTCATTTTTCAAGCCTATTCTTCCACAGTAATATTTTGAAAAAGAAGCAGCATTTAAAAAATATGACTGCTTAACCTAGATGCTCACTCACTCCTACAAAAGAGAAAGCCATTACAAGACTAGACCATATATGAAAAGTAAATATATCATCATTGTTATACATATCAAATGTACAGTGTATGAGGAAACTACATTCTCTATGCAAAAGAGACATTCTGCTCTATAATTTCAAACTGAATACTTTTTTATCTTTCATTTTGGATAGCTTTTATCATATTCACACTTTCCTACTTTGCTACGGAATAATGAATGACTTCAAAAGGTTATATTTTTAGTTGAAAAGACTTTCATCTGAATTTTAATTTAAAAAAAAAAGAAAGAGAATGAAAAATTGAGAAAGGGGAAAAAATTATGGCAAATTTACAACACAACTTCCCCTTCTGCCTCCAAGTGAACACTTGTTTTCTAGTATGGTGTCAATGGCAAAAGGTATACAACATCATTTTTGGTACCTGTGAAAACTGTATAGAAATCTAGTTAATACCACATAATAGAAAAAGAATCAGCAGCATTTGGATTTGTCAGCTAGCACAAGGAAGCAAAATAACACTTACAAGCTGTCTCAGTAGAACAGATAGGTCATGTCAAATGTTAAGGAGCTGTCCTTCTAGAAAGAATTTTTAGACAGATGAATCCACAAATTTAAAGCCAGTTTATAGTTTCTTCTAGTTTTGTTTTCGTTATAGAAAGACCACTCTTACACTGCCTTAGTCTCTCCTATAAATTATTCCTCCAAACGCTTATATGTGAGTAACTTTATGTGAGTCATTCTCTTAGTAAAGCTCTATACATACACACATAATTATTTATGAGAACAGGCCACTGAACTGCGTGTAGAACACAACAAGCATTTTCCTCTGGTCACAGACAGAAACTGAGCACACAAGAGAGAGCTAGAATAGTTTGTCATTTGAGAAGAATAATGCCCCAAATCCCCATACAATATAATGAAAATCCTCTTAATATAACTAAGCACAGTATGTCTGCTTACATATTTCCGTATGTATTTGAAGTATATGTATACAAAACCCTCGAATATCTTCCAGATCCTAAGTGGCATAATTCTGATCACAAGAGTGATTATTTGCAGACAACCAGAGCTGGAAGTCAGCAATGGCTTACTGTGAATGGTTCATGGCCAAGTCAAGATCTCAAAAGAACAGTGGTTAAAAGTTAAGAGCTAAAAATGAACTGTCTGAAATATTAGTTTAAAGCAAATATTTCTATGCTATGCACTCTTTTTGAAATACTTGGGCCTGAAAAAACATGTTTTTTAGAATAAACTTTTCCCAATGTTTCAGGTTGCCTTTTTTCCCAAATGTTTGCTGATTTATGGTTTCTTGTAATATAAGGATTTTTCTTATGTGAAAATAGAAAAACAAAAGCTGACTAACACTCTGCAGAACCTTTGAATGAATCTAACAGTAGGCGATCATATAAAACAAGCCAAGTAGAGTTTTCAACTGGCTGAATGACATGCAGACAACAGGAAAGAAGATGGAACAGAGACAAATTTGAATGAGGGACATGAAGCCAATGAAGAAAATTGTGCTTCTTGATGAAGAAGCCAAGATATCATTACAATAAAGATGACACTATAAGTCATAACAAATACACCCAAATTGCATGTAGCTCGGCAGATTTTCACACCACATTCTCCACTGAGTTACAGAAACAACATTCTTATGGTCAGAAGAATGAAACCAGGACATGATGTGGTCCACTGAGTTCAAGTAGAAAAATATTGCAGACCCATAACTGTAAATTGTAACCAGTAATAGAAACAGTAGACCTGTCCAGACTAGAGAAGAAATTACATATAAAAGTCTGCTAAAATGTCTTGAGAATACAGGACCACATTTTTCAAAGTAAAGAATGAATGGAACATAGGCACTATGTCCTGCAAGGATTTCTGGAATGTGTTTTGAATGACAAACCATTGCACTCTTTAGTAATTACTTGTTTAATAAGCAATAACTAACAATAAATGAACATGCACAACTGAAGTTGTTTGTGAATTGTAGCTCTCCAGTGACTTCGTAGTCCCAAAAAGTTTCCCATAACAGCAACACGTCACATCATTTAGCAGTGTTTCTATACTGTGGTTCTCTAGATAAATAACATTTCGGCTAAAATCCTCCTTTTCTACTGATGACCTGCACAAGCCTACAAAAACCCTTTACTTCTAGCACTTTATTAGCACTTTGTCTTCAAGCAGAGCCATTCTGTCCTGATTTTCACCCGAAGTACCAAATTAAAATAAGAGATTCTTTTCACTGTTTCCTTCAAATAAAACAAAAGTATCAATACATTGGTCTTGGACCTAAACTTATGTAATCATCTGCCAGATAATTTTATACAACTTTATAGTCACAGCTGTAATTAGTGATGTTTCCTTTTGTCTACTACACAGTTCAATTAGCACACACTGTAAAAGAAACAATTCACTTTCATTTGCAAGGCATGTAAATTTTATACTTGATTAAACTTTTGGGTAATGTGGAAAAAATATCCTTTTCTTTCTATTTTCTATGTTGAAGATTGTTCTTTAATGGTGAAGATGTTTGCTTTGCTTAAATAAACCCTTTATTTTGCATTTTCAAAAGAAAAATATCATGAAATAAAACAATGAATATATAAAGAGAGAAGAAAATTCAAGAAATAAACTCATTGACAGCATGATGTTGATAGGCAGGCAGTTTGAGATATTGAGAAAATTTTTGATTCTGCACCTAAAGATAAATATTTATATTGATGATAAATGTATCTCTGATTCACCAAGAGATACAATCCTCTCAGGAGAGAAACCCTCTTAAGAGTTTGTCCCAGATTAATGATAAAATTCTCTAGGTGAGGAGCGCTCCAAACAAACGCCTCCTCCAAGAGCCAAGGGCTCTGACACCCCTCTCCCCCCCACAACAGAATTTCTTAGAGGGAAGTGAAGAAAAAACTATTTATTTAACAAAACCACGCAGAGTGCCCTGCAAGGCACAGGGGAAGGGAAAACAGGGAAAAGGAGTTATTAAACCTGATCAAACAGCTGGTGAACTTTAGTGTCCTTTTCCTCAGACATGGTTTCTCCTCTCCGGGCCCCCCCTGGGGCTGGGCGAAGTTCCTCCAGTAGCTCCCTGGATCCCTGCCATCTTCCGGGGTTCCTTGTGTTTTCCTGGCGACAAAGCAAATAAAAAAAAAGGGTCCAAATGAAAAAAAAAACCCACAGGTGAAAAAAAAACCCCACAGGAACAGAGCTAGCAACTTCGACAGCCGTCGCAGCGCAGTCTCTGGAGAGTCCTCCCTCTCCTCCTCCTTGCTCCCCTACAGTGAGGCCTGAGGAAAAAGTTTTCAAAACAACCCGCGCTTGTCTCTGCTGCTGAGTGCAGTTAAAGCCACAGGACCACATTTCTGAGCATACAAGCTAACGATGGGGAATACAGGATTATCATAACATCACTCCAAGACAGAGTTGCACCTTCAGTTCACAAATTGTAGGCTATAATTCAACGTGACATACACTGAGTAATTCCATTTCCATGTCCTGAGATAACAAACATTTTCTCCTACACAAAGTGGAGGAGAATTGCTGAAGCTGTTTGTAACAGCATAGAGGTTTATCATATTGTTTATATGGCTCACAACTGTCTTGTTATGGCTGAAGCAAAATGGTAGGAGATTAAATGTTTTAAGTGAAGAAATGTAGCTATTCCAAAATCTAACCAATTTCATAAAATCATTGGGAGATATTAGAAGGTAAGATAAATAAATAAATAAATAAATAAATAAATCTGGGTCTTCTGCTTTCTATGAAGAGTTCAGTAGAAGTAACATTAATTAAAATTTCTGATTCTCAACAGTTTTGAGATTAAAAACTCTGCAGTGACATTGTATAGAAATGATTACACTACATATCTGTAGGTTGTGTTATAATATATTGTGTTACATTTGTTATATATGCATACATATAATTGTTTGCTTTCTGCTTTATAACTGAATAATGCTTTTGTAGTGTTACATATCTGAATTATTTTTCTGCTACAGGAATGATGTGACTTTTTATTGTGATGTTTTATCTAAATGTATGTGCATTTATACAGCCACTTATATAAGTTCCTCCTGGGGTAAGTATATAACATTAAAAAGAGTATTCAAAATAGAAAAGAGTTATCTGTTCTTGTTAGGAAAAGCTAGCCTGCTGCAGATAATTTTTTGTTACATTGATATCAGTTAGAGGCATTTTGCTGCTTTAGGAGCAGAAAGCATATTTCACTATTTAACCAATGACACAGCCAACCCTGTAACATATCCTGTAAGACTTTCAAAAACTTCTGTTATAATTTTTGATTATCATCTGTCCCAAAGCCAAAAGCACCTGTGATTAAGGAAGTCTTACAGCTTTTACTGAATTTACAATAAAGTTAAAATCTGGAAATCAGTGACACAAAGAGTCATTGTTCCAGTTGTTGAAAGGTAATTGGATTACAATAA
The DNA here is from genome assembly GCA_013397955.1 of Grantiella picta. NCBI lineage: Eukaryota > Metazoa > Chordata > Aves > Passeriformes > Meliphagidae > Grantiella > Grantiella picta. The sequence continues at coordinate 272,818 of VZRM01008560.1, read as the reverse complement.
TGAGCACGTATTTCTGTTTGGTGATTACTGTACTTCCCTAAAAAAGACTATTGTGCAAAGGTAATTGTAATGGAGAGTTTCAAGAGTTTCAAAGATGTGCTTTTATTTCCACAACGACTGTGTTTTACACAGTGCAGTGCTGATGATATCAATTAAATTTATTACAAGGAGATAAATGTACATTTTTAAGAATATTATATATATTCCAACATCTGGTCTATGAAGTGATTCACTGGGATTATTCAATGGAAACATTGAAAGAATGGGTACACAATTTTCATTGGGACTATACTGTCTGGGTGCCACTTTTCTAAATAAGACATGAGTTTTGACTTGGGGACCCTACTGAGCCTTGTTTATGAGTCTGCTGAATAAACAGCAGCACGCTCAGATGAGTGAGTGCCTGCAAGCCCTGGATTTGCAACCTCAAGATTTACAGGCTTGACCAAGCTGTAGAAGTTTCTCTTCTACTGCCTTCCACCATAACAGCAAATAAGTAATGAATGTCTAAGCCTATACAACTAGAGCTTTGAAAACCTGCCTGGAAAAATCTACATTCTAGACTTAGGATGCCCAGTTTTTGACCTGTGGGTAAAATGGTCCACAAACCCCACTTATGATCAGGCTCAGGCTAAGGTTCACTCTGTGTATGCTTGGAGAACTGACAGTTCTGAATTCCCAGGATGTTCACCTGAGCTGTTCCCAGTATTCTGATGGCTTGAAAACAGTACAGATCCTCACCTCAAATCTACTCTTCACTGGCCTGAGAAGTTCAAGTTCTAATTTTCACAGGACATGAGAAACAACTGAGTGGATAAATGGAAGCTGTGGTAATATCTGAACATGCCCATAATGTGGAGCCTGAGTAACCCATTCCATTGCATCCCAAAATACTCCAGTCACTGTAATACAGATTAGCTGTATTGTCCTTACATTGTAGTCAACCCAACTGAGGCTACAAGCAAGCTGTCACTTGTAAAACACCCATGAGTCTCTTTGGTATTACCCAAAATTAACAGCTTAGAAGCCGCAGGAGCAAAGATCATTTACGTATCTGACATTTGCCTTCAGATATTCTCCTTAGCTGTGTCAAATTCAGATTGCCTCACTCTGAATGTACAAATTCAGGAACAATATTTTCTCAAATTTAGGAACCAATCTGCTACTGATGTTGCTGTTATTTAGGAGTTTCAGAGTTCATATCGAAGTCAACAAGCATATCTTATAACATCAAAAACTGATGTTAGAATAGGAAAAGTATAAAATTTCGTTTGCTTTTTCTTTCAGCACACATTATCCCTTGCATAAGTACATGGTTGACAGCATGTGGCAAATATCTTTGCAAATTGCATTAATTTTGTGAATTTTAACAGACATGATTTTCCACTGAATGTTTTTTTGTTTTTTTAAAAATTTTATAATTTTTTTCAATTTGAAATGTACATTTCATCCCCTCAATGAACAGGCTTGTATTTCAAGTGATTGGTCATGTAACGTGCATAGAATATGTTAATTAGAGTTAGTAATCCACAGAAATGTAGGTATTTTGAGTGAACAGTGATATGATAAATTAGTAGCTTTTGGAGTAAATAGGATGACCTGGATTTTCCTATTACTTTCGGCATGCTACAGTGTAGGTATCTCAACCTATTTCCATTTATAGCTGATGAGAGAAACAGTGATTTAGCATACAGTAAAACAGACCTGGTTTAGACATCTAATTCAAGAGTGCTTTGAACTTCCCCTTGGAAGCACTTATTTCTCCTGGGTGATTCACTGTATCTCACACATTTCTGCGTGTAATCAGCTGAATTTCACTGCCAGACATTCCTTAAGCAATGTCTCCAAAGCAAAGCAGCCATTAACTGTAAGGCAGACCTCCCCAGAATAGTCACCCTTTTCCCAAATAGTGCAGTAGTGTAGCGGCCCAGGTGGCTGAGTTAGAGCTTGGTGTCCTTGAAAGTGTGGAGGACTGGGAAGAAATTGGAGATGGGCCAGAGGAGAGTGAAGAAGAAATGGATTATCCCACTGACCTCCCATCCCTGTACTACAGATAGTATGGGCCACTATCTCCCTCCAACCACTCAGTTTACCTTTATCTCAGTGTTAGTGCATTGGTTGTTTGTTCTATAATTCACTTGTATTCACTTTCTTATTAGTTCTGAAACATGTAATCCTGCCTTGTTAGCCCCCCTTAATAACCTGACGCACAGCCTTTGTTCGGGACTCTTCAGCTCTTTATACTCTTCAGCTCTGACCTATGTAACCAATAAACCCCACCTTTTATAAACTGAAGAGTCCTCAATCTCGTCTTTTTCTAAGTCGACCTCCAGAAGCCCTCTCTTCTCTCGTGCGTAGCTCCCGTGCCGGTGCCAGCAGAAGGAACCACTGTGGGAAAAGGCTCCCCTAGTCATGACTTTAGGGGGCTGCCCCCACACAGTAGCATGCAATTTGCCCATAATTTTCTCAGCATCAGGCTAATGGTTAGGTGAAACAGATATTACTAGACTAACAGTATTTTGTTCACTGAGGATTGTAGGACTTTGTAATAACTTGTTTTTTGTTTTGGTCATCCCAAATGTAGTCTCTCTGTTTATGTGACACAACTAGCAAACATTTTAACCTGGCAGAAAAGAACCCAGCAGGTTGGGACTTTTCCTCATACATTTCTACTTCTGCCTCCATACACCTTGAAACCAGTTTAATATGACAGGGAGGGAATCTTGTTAACTCTATATGAAAACCTTAAGGGAAGGATGAGATGTGAGTCTGTCTCCTTCCAGCTCAAAAAATCCCTCTCAGTACCTAGAGAATTCCCAATTTATAAATGTCTGTTAGACAATCCCACCAAATCAGTCAATTGTAGCACGTTTTTATTACCACCAGGAAGAATCTTGTTTCATTCCTTGAAGAGGAGCCGTAATTAAGCAATTTAGATTTGAGGCAGGGTACAGAGTCAGGGATCATAAGTGGTTGGAGGCACTTTCCAATGATCTTTCAGTCAGCCAGCAGACTGCAGAGATGGTCAGGCTGTTAGATCCACAACTCTAATCACTGATTCCTATGCTCATATCATAGGAATATGCTTATATCGCAGTAGCTCCTCAAGCAGCCCAGAGGTTTCCTGGATTCAATTCTGAGTTTCTCAGCTCACTCTAGATCCTATATGGGAAGACATATATCTAAGTCTAAACTCTGAATCCCACTTTGTCCCCAGGAAGACAAGTTAAAGTGGGAATTTATCAAATCTTTATTTTTGATCTAGCTCATTCTTTTTCTTTCTGTGGCTCAATACACTGTAAATTATTCCCTCCAACAGCTTCAACAGAAGATAATCATTGGCAACAGTGGCTGAGCCATGTAAACACTTAGGTTTATCTTGTGAGAATTTCTGGCTGATTTGGCAACCCAGACAAAAACTGCCTCTATTCCTGTTTAGTCAGGTCTTCCTAAAATTAGATAATTCAGTGAATGTCCATTGAAAACTTTGTAAGAAGGAAGATGGAGTATGGGATTTTGGAATTGCCAAATGTTATCAATTACTTTCAGTGTGTTAGCAAAAGTCAGCTGGGCCAAATAACAGCAGTTAGAAGCAGATCAGGCTTTTTCATTAGATTTTTGGTAAAAGATGTGAAAGGCTGCAGAAGTAAATAAATAATGAAACTGTATAATATAGATAAAATGGAGGAAGTACTACTCCTAAGGAAACTGCTACAGGTAGAAGAAGATGTGCTTCAGACAGAAGTGCACATGCATTAACTGAATAAAACTGCTTTTCTTACCTCAAAAGAAACTCTGGAAAGAAAAGGGTAGCCATTTGAGTTGGGGTAACAATTAATGTTATGGGATATTTTACAAGGCCTCAGAAATCAAAGATGAGTAGAAGCTAGATCCTGAATTCCAGGGGCTGTAAGTATAGCATGACAGGTATATCCATACTCTATAGGGAGCAAAAATAATGGAATAAAAATAATGGAATAAAGGGAGGTCGAAGCAGTGCTCCAGGTAGGGTCTCATGTACATGGAGTTAAAGGGGCAGAACCACCTTCCTCCACCTACTGATCACACTTCTTTTGAAGCAGGCCATGATATGGCTGGCTTTCTGGGCTGCAAGCACACACGGCCAGCTCATGGACAGGTTTGCATCCATCCAGATCCTCATGACCTCTCTCGCAGGGCTGCTCTCCATACATGCATCCCCCACTCTTTACAGGTACTGGGATTGCCCCAACCCAGGTGCAGGACCTTGCACTTGGCCTTGTCAAATTTCATGAGCTTTTCATGGGCCCATTTATCAACCTGAAAAAGTCTCTCTGGATGCCATCCCTGTACCTACAGAACTCACATTTAGATCTAACCTTTCTTATAGGTATTAAAAAAAAAATGGGTCAATATTAAAACATTTAATGTGCTTACAAAAATAAAAAGAAACCTACCTAGATGTTTTAATTGCTAAATCTGTGTCCTCACTTGGACTTTAGAGACAGAATTTATGCTTTACTAATAGCAGTTACTGTGCCCCTACACCCCCCCAAAAATCAACCAGTCATTTAATCCAGTAACTTCTGCCAAATATTTAATAAGATGGCAAGAATTCTTCATAATGAGAACAGATGAAAACCACAGAAAAACATTTAAAACTGACTTTTGGCAGAACATGAGATTTATGACAGAATACATTGAAAGACAGGGAAATGAAACACAAAGCACCTTGTGCTTTGTACATTTCAAGTGGATAAATTTCATTGACAATTCAACCAAAAATTTTCATCTACTTAAAACACAGTGGCACCTTGTATGTCTATTTCCTTTATTCCTTTTCCCCTTACCATTATTGCACATCACAGGCAAGCTTCCTTAAAGCACTCGGTGATGTGGTAGGAGAATCACCAGAATGCTTTCTGAGAACTGTCGTCCAGGCTGAGAGTACATGCCATCGAGTAATTTAAAGCCTATTGGGAACAAAGTACTGTCCATCTGATCTTAGACACAAACAAAATAGTATGAATGCAACACAAAATTAAATCTTTCATTTTCAATTTTTCAAAGAGGAAAAAAAATTGAAAACTAGCAAATCACAATATTTTCAGCAAAATTTTCCTTTTCATTTTTTTTTAAATTTCAGCCAAAATCCTTGATCTATATATCATTTATATGTGACATGGTATTGACAATGTTTTGGGGAAAACTTGTGTGTTAACAAAACAGTGATGGCTCATCTGAGTACTGAACAATACAAAAGATCAGCTAAGGGAAGAAACCTTTTATACTACACCTAGACAATGTTCTTGGCCAAAACATAGAATAACCTCCTAATTTTACAATTTATCTGCTATTTTGATTTGACATATTTAAGTTACTTTGATTTTCATAAAAAGAAGGATATTACAAGCATTAGTAGCTCTAATGTTTTGCAAATGTGCTAAAAGTTACCAAAAGGCACAATATATGCTGCTTTCAGTACTTCCTGCCCATACAAATTGGCCATGCAGTATGTTGACCTACCCGGATGTTCCCCAACCCTGAAACAATTCTAAGCAGACTTGCATAAGAATGGAAAAGAGTCAGTGTTAATCATTTTTATTCCCAGTCTCACCATTTTTCTTTTTTATAATGTCCCATCCAGACTGAGGTCACATATCCTAGGAAATTACTGCAGCATGATAGCGGGTTATATTAGCTAATTTCTATCTTAATTCATAACTCATCATGTTGTGGGTTTTATCAGGATAACCTTATAGAATTCTGATTAAAGAGAGGCTGGTGAAATAGCAGAATCTTTATTTTTCTTCTGCCATACAATAGAGTCCAGAAGTAACCACTGGGATTTATTCACATGGTGTGCAAAGCAATCTGTAGAGACAGAGTGTCCTCTGTCATCTTTGATAGGTTATGTGCTCCAAATTGAATATCAAACAGCCCGTTGGCATCATCAATCGTGAAAAAGGTATCTTTTCTCTTCTATTTGGAGCCTTAATTTCTTTGGAATATGAAAAAGAAGGCTTCCTAGAATCCTTCACCACAAATTCTCTCTTTAAGCTCATAAATCTATATAGACTAAGCAGACGGGATTTTGCTGCTTTGCAAAAAAGGTGAATTCTTTGGCCTTGAAACATTACTTGGTTTTCTGCTTTTTTTCTTTCCCTTTTTCTTGTTTGTCTGCAGAGAGAATAATATCACTTTTTGAAGACACTACAAAAGAAATAATTTCAGGAGTCATCTTGTCATCTACAAGAAGAAGGATTCACAGATGTTTTAGCTGCAGGTCAGAATGTCTCTTTTGAAACCCCTAATCTACTAAACACGAAAGTACTTCTCCATAAATTACTGACAAGAATACTATATGCATCTCTTCAACATCAGCAGCAGGTAATCTGAAAACTTTTCTGCTTTTAAAATAATTTCCCAGATACTCAGTTTTAAAGGTAAATTACATACATGGTAACAATTATTTTTACATTAGTGCAATTTTCCTTGAAGGCACTGGACATTGAATGTGACCCATAGCATTGAGTACCATTGTTTCTTAAAATATTCCCATCAGCAACCAGGGATCTTCAATACTCCTATATTTCTATATTTGCTTTTTTTAAAGGAACAGATGCAGTATGATTTAAATTTACTGGTTCAAGCAAATTCACATTTTTATGTTTTTCAACATGACCTTTTATATTGGGATTTCAGCAAAAATTTGTCAAAATTAAGCCTCTTTTTCACCTGTAGAAGAGGTCTTAAATTGGGCAGAAAGGGGAATACTTTATTTAGTAATGAAGTCATCTCCTGTCAGTTCTAATTAACCCTTGTCTATAGGAAGGTTTGTACAGAGCTGTTGAGAAATCAAGGATTTCCTGGACAAGTGAGTCTATGAGATAAGAATGGATCCATTTCTCCCAAATATGGATGAACACTTTCTGCTTTGACAAGGATGGGTTGTTTTGTTGTTTTTTTTTTTTTTTTAATCTCTTCCTGTTACTATTCCTGTGAAGCTTCTGATACAAATCCAGAAGTTTTACTAGGTTTTACTTTCCAATGTTGCATGCAATCTGTACTGTAGTTTCACTACAGTGCCTGGAATCATGGCATTGTTGAGCCACAGCTTTAAAAGAGAATGCATAAACAATTACATTGTAAACGTGTCTCCATCTCCAAATTTGAAAAGCAGGAAAGACAGCAATCCTTAACTTTCCTCTAGGGAAAAAGTGAACAGCCCTCTTCTCCAGCAATACTAATCATGACAGACAAGTTGACAGTGTCATCCTAGTTTTTATCAAGCCCCAGATTTACTGTTTTAATTCCTCCAAGTGTAAATGGCCAGAAAGGGATTTTTGACCCCTCACAATATAGCGGCTTTGTTCAGTGGGTAAAAATTCACAGATGTATTTCAGGTGCCTTGTACTCTTTGCATTACATGTCATGGTCATTAGATCAAATAGAAACAAGGAAGACTTATAAAAACAAGATGAAGATTTATGGTATATGGATAAAAAGACAAATATTTTCATTTTTATCATGGTATCAAGGTGCACTTTTTTCAGTTCTCAGAATGTTTAAAACACAAGTAAATAAAGGTAAGTCTGGATCTCTCTCAAATTTTTGTGTTAGAGCAGGAGAGGAGTCACATAAACTCCTTGTGAAGGGGTTTGCAAACTCTTTCACTTGCTCCCTGTGCTGTAAGACAATTTTCTTCCCAGTCAATCTAGGACTTGGGCCGGGCCAAAAAAATTACCTGTGCAGAAAAATAGCCCAACGAAAAGATCAAGCAGGGAAAGACTGAAGTAGGGGATGGGAAAAATTTCCACAAGCATAACTACTGAAAAGCATGAAGCTGCAACTTAAAAACAACCCAAAACGTCTTCCAATCAAGCCCACAAAGTGAAAAACCAGTGTATATTTGTATACGTGCAAGACCAACTTGAAAAACACTAGGTTGGAGCAGCTCTATTGCTGTCTACTATCATTGGGAACGAGGCCAGATAGAGAACATATATTAATATCAAAACAAATTCTAGTTTTTCAAGCGAGATGAAAAAATCCTTCCCTAGAAAATACAGCTTTGATATGAAAATACAGAAAGTACAGATGCAATTTCCAGTTTTTCTAAGGGTTCCTATGATACAGGCTCTATTTATCATGTATATCTCTTACCTAGAGCTCACAACGTTTGGTCATTTTACTTCTCAGATCTTTGCCTCACTGTTAAAACAGAAAATCAAATTAAGAGACCACCTGTCATCAGCTTTGACGCCTTTATTATGCAGGGTTATTACATCCACCAATTTGAGGATTTTGCTTTACGCAGAGAATGAAAGCAAAACTGCACTATCTTGGTTTAAGCCTAAGTAAAGGTGCTCTTTTATTCCATTTCCCTTATGGTTATTTTATTTTTCCCTCCTTTTCCTTAGAACTGATACTTTTGTGTCATTCTTGAAAGACTACTCCAATTCTTAGGCAGACAATTTAAAAATGCAATAGATTTTTTCCAAAACTCTTGGGTTTTTTCCCATGTTGTGTATCTCACAGACATGTTACTGGGGGTCAACCTCTTCCTTCTTCGGTACACAAATAATTTCATTATCTCTTTGTTATCAGCAAAGAAGCAGCTAACTGTTTAAAGTTTAGGGTCAAGTGAAAGCTATCTGTGGCTTTATGGGTAATTAGGTTAGGTTACAAGTGTCAAGTGAATATTCATTAGTTACAGGATGAATGCTCAGCATGTAGTAGTAATTTGCATTTCTCCATGCTTCCAAACCTAATTCATGGCTAGTATTGACATAGCAATCACATTACAGGCATTATTTCCTTCCAGACAAAGGAATAATTGATTTGTAATAATCCTGAAAGTATACCATCAAAACTTTCTAAAGAAGTGACTCCTTTAGAAATCTGAAAGAATTAATGCAACTTTCTGCCTCTGTTATTGCTGACCTTCCTCTACAGTTTTTAAAGAGGGCTTACATGAAATAGTGGAAGTTATAATAATTGACAGATTTTTATTAAGTAATATCATTCCATTTTGTAAAGAGCTTGATTGATGGCTTAATGTCAGCAACACTTACATCTCAGCAGCTTTTAAAAGCCTGGAAAGGATTGCCCAGGACATTACATAATATATAACTAGAGCTTAGATACATATCTTCCATCAAAAAATTCATTGCATTTATTTAACTTCAGACATTCCTCATCACTTTCAGCCATGATAGTTTTTAGTAAATGTTTACCCAGATTTCATTAGTACAGCCCCTGTGTTATATAGCAAAATTTCACTCCTATGCATACATTTTTTATTGAAAGAATTAAGCAGGGACCCACCAAACGGTATAGGGATGGATACAAAAAACTAATTTGCAATGATTGTGTAGATAAAAGAATCTTCCCTTCTCAGGAGCTAAAAGTAGATTCATCAACATCTTTAGTACTTGCTGACTTTTGCAGTCTTTCATCTTTGAGTTCCAGTCATTTCTATGGGCCTCTAGCTCTTCACATGTCCCAAGCCAAGGCAGTAATTAAAGTCTTTTTAGTGCTGAATAGACAGGTAGAGGCTCTTTCTGTTCTTCTTACCAATCCATAAAATAGAATCAAAAAGTCAATAAAGCCAGACCTCTCTCCATTGCTTTGGAGAAGAACAAAATAGAACAGGTACTTTTGCTTCCCATTTTTCAATAGAGGAAATTTCCAATTTAGATATTATAACACTAAGTAGACAGCAAACTATTTCTAAATTCAAATTAACAGAGTCACTATACATTTGCACTTTGAAAATTTTAACTCCCTGAAATCAATGATGAGCCAGTCATTGAATTTCCTGAGACCAGAATTTTGTCAATTACACTTTGCCATCAGTTTAACAGCAAAGGACTAATGAAAATCCATTAAATATGCAGGTCAAATTTCTTCAGAGATTTGATTATTATCTATTTTTTTAAAAAGCCATCACATCTCACTGTAAGACACAGGCACCACTGCCTAATATTTTCTTTCATATATTTTATTCCAGGACCCTTTTACTTATCTTTTCAGAGTTATATTACTGACAGCATTAATTCCAGGACAAATATTTTTGGGAAAAGGTGTTGGGGTTGTTTTTTATCTGGATGAAGATAATGGCCAGAAGCATTCACTCAGTCACTTTGTTTGCACCTTCAAAAAGATCCATATGTCAGAAGTTATTTAACATAAAAAGAAAAAAGAAAAGAAAAAAGAGGATTAAGAAGAAAAGTTATTTTTTTAATTGTGCCTATAAATTCCATTAACTGAACACCTTGCATGAGCAACAGTAAGTGAAGGAGAGAGAAGGGCATTTCGGAATACAAAAAATAAAAAAGGTTCTTTCACTGAGGAAAATAGGTATTTGCAAAATACCTGATTCACACACTGTGGAGGAAGATGTTAACTGTATATCCCACTGGAATGTGGGATATAATACATCGTGGAAAATACCTAAGGTTTTGGCAACATACTTGATTATGGACATGATTGTGTGCCCATTTGGCCTGCATCTAGACTAAAAAGTTAAAAATAAAGCATCTTTACAATAGACATAGCAATTTTCAACAATTTGGCATCCACCAGTCGCTTGCAAAATATTCAAGGAAGCCATTATATCTATTGTACCTTTTTTCTTTTCCATCAATGGTAAAGAACCCAGATCCTTTAAAAAACTGACGGAATGTAAATTTTCTCATGCAGAGGTAGTGAGGAAATTAAGCTATCTTCTAGGCTACTTCTTTGGCTTCTTTATCAATTTAAAGATTTATCATTGTCTCACAAGACAATTTACCAGTCCAATGTTTTCATCATACTCTGCTTCAAGCTACTGAAAAACAGGTAATACACTGTACAACTTGCTGGTCAGATGTACAGCTCAATTAGCAAATTTTACATAGTGAACGTGCATATCAGTTCATGTAAACACCCATCACTGTAGTATTCAAATACTCCCAAAGTAATTATTTATTCTCTGAAATTATCAACTTGATTTACAGAAGTAATATTACCACTATTATATTGACATACAGTACAGAGAGAGAGATTTCACATAAAACCCACTCTGTGCCAGAGTGGCCAAAACAGAAGATGTTTTGACAATCTTATTTTTTTTTTTCCTCCACTTTATTTTATTTCTACTCCCCAAATACAGCCTGGAGCAGGATGAGAAGCACAGTCATTTTTTGGTATCTGAACCAAGCTTCTCAAGAGTCCTTGTTAAGAGGATGACTTCTTCTAAACCATCCACTTTCCATGCAGGAGCCCAACAAACCAGTGTGGAAACCCTGTAGGAGAGGAAGCGACTCAGCATCTCCTCAGGCTTCCTACTGGAGTTAATAACTTGAGACAGCATGTGCAGCTGTTGTGAGAGAACTACACAGCTTGGATAGATAGTGAGGCATGAGAAATCTGGTATTGCCAAAGAAAGTGAAAGGCCTAGAGTGTGTTATTCCCCTTCTGGGCCCCATTTTAGGGGAGGAAATAGAGATTTAGAACTGATTTTAAATTATTTATTAAAAGCAATGCTTGACCTTTCACAAAGTTTTTTTTTTATGTCCTGTCTGATTTTGAAAAGTTTTTCCTCAAATCTTGTTTTAATTTTACACTGGTGAAATACAGAGGAACTTCTTTTGGTTTACATCAGGGTAACTGATATCAGCATCAGGCCCGCTGTCTCCATTGTAAGCAAGTCATGAATGGCCATTCTTCATGGTCATATAAAATGATACAGAGGTCTCTTAGCACAATCATTACTTTTTCCATTTTCTGTAGACAAACAAACCCATAAAACAGAACTGACAGATGTTATAACCCAAGAAAATGAAAGAGAAAAACCCGCAATACAGAAGAACTAAAGAAATTCTAGATAAAGTAAGACTGTGACAACCTTCTGGAATACACCTACTTGTATTTCAGGATTTGGAAAGCATAAAAGGTATGTAAAAAAAAAGTTACTGTAATTGCTGTCCTTGATAGATCAGGGTACTTCAAGGAGCAGCGGAAAGAGCCCAGCACACTTGTTTGGGATGTGCAACACAAGTTTCTTTCTATTTGTAATACATCAGGTCTCTATAAATCCATTCATATTGTGTCTTACATTTAGTTTGCTTTTTTCTTTAAAAAAAAAAAGCCTGACATTGATTTTTGAAATACCTTAGTATGTGTTTTATTTACACTCAACATCCAAAACAAAAATGTATTCTTTTCCATACACTGTATCGAGAACATATTGTGATTTAAATTAGGAATTGATAGCTAATTAAAATAAATAATTTCAAATAACTAAGAATCTCAGACATTTAAAGTTTCATTCTTTGTTGAAACTATGACCTGAAATTCAGCCTCAGTCACATCTGACTGTAGTTGGAAACTTCTGAAGTATCAGCTCTCAGGCTGAAGCCACCTCAACCTAGTGGGGAAAAAAAAAAAAGGCGTTTCTTTGAAAATAAGCCTTTTCACAGATATATGCACAGGCTGGAGAGATTTACCAGATTCTCTGATTTGAGAGTGGTTTCAAATGTAGCAATTTCAAAGATCTCACTTAATAGATACCATGGCTTAGGCTGCAGTTGAAAGTGTTGGTTTCAACATTGCTGGAGGTTTTAGGAATATAGGAATTAATAATGGATTGCGCTGAATAAAACACAAACAGCACATAAAAATCCTCACACTGACAAAGAGTTTTTTCCTACTTCTTCCCTATCCTGGGGCACATGTAGCTAAGGCAGACAAATGTAATGCATATTACCACCAATGAATTAGTGTTTCATAACAGCATCAAACCTCGTTAGTAAAGCTGAATGTTGGCTCTCAGTAGTTTAAACTGGATTTAGCTCCAAGCTCTGCACTTCTATAATTTTCTGACTTTGGGCTTCCTCAGATTCCAGAACTAAATCTGATATTTTGAGAAGGTAATGTGTACATACATACACACATCCATTTCTACTTGCCCGTGTTTGTGGACATCTCTCTTTACCAGTTGCTCTGTCTACTTAGCTGTATATATGAGTAATGACAGTAATTGGAAACCCACATTATAGAAATATAACTGCAAATACAGAATTAACCAAGCAAGCTGTCTTGTCCTTGTACAGCTGCTCATTGAAGCATAAAGCAGACATAAAGCTCTTCCAAGTAAAATGCAGGCAGAGCTATTGTAAGGTTCAATTAATGGTTTTTAAGTGGCTTAGGATACTAAATAAAAGGTAGATAAACACAGGAGAAATGGTGCGTATGTGTTTATATGTGTTTAAAATCTGTCTCTATAGCTTTTAGGCTTTGTATGTTCTGGATACCTTGCACTGGTTCAGTAACACAAAGGAGCCATAAAACTGACTTAACCAGCCAGTTAAGCAACATTAACGGATGCTTTGTATCCTTGTAGTGGATGCCTTGGGTCATCAGATTAATTCAAAGCAGTTGGAGTAAAGGAGGGAAGGCAACCTTTGAAGTAGGTGAGATCTCTTAGAGCTTGATCCCCAGCCAATTGACATCAGTAGTAAGATTCCCATTTGTCTTAAATTGCTGATCATAATTAGTGTAATTGAATGGATTGCATCAGCCATTTCCCCTGCACTCTATTGTTGACCTGAAAAACTGTTTGTTAGCCCTTTTTTCTAAATAACAATCAGGGACTTCAGTATGACTTAAAATACACAGCATTAGCTACAGTGATTCTTATAGGTAATTACAAAACTACAGTTGTGCTGTTAGCATTTCTGCAATAAAATTCTGAGCCATATTTTTGGTTGCTTTCTATGCCTGAGTAATTCTCTATTACTGATGATACACCTTGAATTATTTGGGTGTTGTGGTAGTTTCAGTGATGAATGCCTAATCTCTTCACTCTAGTTTATGTTCTTTCTTATTCCCTTTCTGTCTCATGGCTGCAACAACGTCCTTTGCACAGGCCTGCCAAAAGCTTAGTGAAGCTGACACGGCTCTCCTCTCCTTTTTCCTCTCACTAATCGCTAGAATCCAGAAAGCTTCTTCAGAATAGCATAAATATTGTAAGAGATAAGCAAGCAGAAATTATGAGATACTTATTCTGGTCAAGTTTCCATACACTTCAAAAATCCCAGTGGTGGTTTCTGCTGGGGATTTTTAATGATAATACCCAGGCTCTAAAAACTCATGTCTAACGTGGTTTCCTCACACGCATCACCTTAATTCCCCTCAGCCTTTTCACTTCCTCCCTGCTGTTTTGATATCCCATATGTCTGCATTGAAATTGAAGCTGCCAAGCATGGTTTTCCATAGCATTTGTTAACATAGTTACAAAAGTTCTTATCTTTAAAATTTCATTAAGAAGCTAAATCCAATCTTTGTAATAATACCAATTGGAAGGGTGTTTTATATATAAAATTAAAGATACAAGACACTGTATATGTAGATAAATGCTACAGATTACTGACTGGCAGTGTTAGCTTTTAAAAGCAGTGGGGTTTTGGTTTTGTTCCGGACAGTTGCTCAGCTGCCAATCAAAAATCTTGTTATACATGAATCTGATGTCAGATCAATATCTGACAAGATTTTTGACTGTCAGGACAAATTGTTAGACATGGATGTAACATCACATCCATGTATAACAAGACTCATGTAGAACAGCTGCCAGTGATAGAATCCTGTCATACATTATCAAAACTGTTAGAGCAGCTCCCTGAGATCTCGTGTGTAAAGTAGCTACATCAGAGCCTGAATTTCATCTGTAAATCATGAGCAAAAGTCAATAAAATTACAGGTTCAATTAAAGAAGACAAGAACCCATAACTATTTGTGGGTTTTGATTCACAATTATAAAAATGTCATAGGGCTTTCTTCTTCCGTATGGTTTCTTCAGCATAGTAATACTCATGTTCTACTTTCTTTCTGTCAAAGATATGGAAATGTGTTTGATTTATGTTAGTGTGCTTAACCAGTGAAACATCCTACAAGTTACACTGGCAGCTGCTAGAATAGGAGGGATGGTAGCAAGAATTGAAAAGAGGAGAAAAGGAATTCATGTATGTAACATGTATTAAATCCAAAGTAAGATCACCAAGAAAGCATACATGAAACATGTTTAAAATTCATCAGCTGTACAAAAGCATTAATGCCATATTTATTTGGAATATAGTTAATTTTCTAGATTTGCTCTAATGGCACCAATTTGGTGGACTGATTGCAGCAAAAATAACAGAACTTTGAGACATCGTATAGTAGAATGTCTACAGCATATTAGGGTGGATGCAAAACAGTTCAGAATCTTCAGCCTGCCCAGAAATGCAAGTGTTTCAACTGAAAAGCAATGGCAGATGCTGGAGAAAACAACATTTCAGAAAGGCATTCACAGTGAAAAGAGAAGCTGAGCTATACAGAAACAGGCACACCTAAATCTGTGAAATTAAAGAAGTGAAGGAGTCTGATAAAGTGACTAATTTGCCTAAATATAGGTTATTTCATATTATCGGAATTTCTCTAATGTACCTGAGGTCTAAACGTGGAGCTGAGAACCAGAACACATGAGAATCCCATGCCTTTCTGATGCAATAGCTGGAGATTAGGAGTACCCTATAAATCTAGGATGGCTCTAGAGTATTGTAGTGAGTCATCAGGTGAATCACACCCTGGCTCTGCTTTCATTACTCTACCTATTACCATGGTAATTTACCAAGGACTGTTCTTTTCTCTGAACACAGACCATAAAGTGTCAATATCAAATACAGGTTAAGTCCAAGTTGCTGAAATCTACATCATACTTTTAATATTTAAAACATACAGTGGCACTGTATTCAAGAAGGATGCTTTCCTAGGATGTGTTCATCCCACATATTTTCTGTCCTTAGGTATTGTAGCTGTAAATCTGTTAGCCTTAAATTAGGTATCCCTAAATCTATCACCAAGGCAAGACTAGTTATTTTGTGTTCCAAGTATTTTGAAAACCAACATTGAACTAATCTCTTCTGCTGGTGAGTGACTTTTGGACTGAAAAAAATAAAAAATGAAATCTTTCCAAGCTTGCAGAAATGCTACAAACTCAGATTTGGAAGAGAAATTAGGTAGGCTTTACCCAAGCAGTGTTAGGAAGCATCTTTAAGTGGGTAAATATTACTTTTAGTGCTACGAATAAGGCAATTCTTTATTTGTAATACTTCTTCTCTTATAAAGGGTAATTTGACCTTGAATCTCCCCATATTTTTTGTCTTTTTGCTTGGTTCAATACCAGATCTGACTTTTCTGGTTTCTGTTTCACTGCACTTAGAATACAACTGACCACACAGTTTCCTGGCACCAAGAGTTTCAATCAGAACTGAATTGGATTACAGCCTCTTTTTGGTCAACTGGATTAGTTTATTTTCTGGGCAACCCTTAAAAAGCCATTGATACAATCACACTTATGAAGTCCCTCACTATACAGGCAAGAAAAGCTATGGAAGATCTACACCAAAACAAACTAGTTCAGAAGGGATGACTTGATCCATGGAAGTTTGATAATTTAACATTATGACAGGACCCAAGTAACCCTAGGCAGTGAAAATGCTGTGATTCCATAAAGATAAAACACAAAGACGTGTCAGGCCCTTCCTTTGTGGCTTTCAGTTTCAAACCCAGATGTGTTCGTTCTCAGATCTCTCTCTTTAAAAAACAAAAGGGCAGGGAGTTAACCTGGTAAACACAGCTTCACTTGAGAGACTTACATTCTTTGCAGGATTACTTTACAGTAGTAGCCTGCTCTCAGCTTTGCTTTACCCGTATTTCTGAATACTATACTGTTTAACACATTCATTTTATTACTCTACTAAATTCTGGATGATACATTGACAAACCTGTTTTCAGTTACCATACCTTGTTTATCTGTTTGCTGACAGTATATTCTATTTTAGTAGTTGGTTATGAATTGCCTTAAGTCATCTGAACTGCGTGATCCAAAGATGTTCATATTTCTTTATTTCCCTGATGGCAAAGAACTACTTTCCTTTCACAGTCTTTTTTTAAAAATTATAATTAGTCTACAGTCTTGCCTCTACCCTCATTCATCATTCTCTCCTCTTAGTCTTATCACTCTGTAGGGCTTGAGAGAATTGGCTAGTAAAATCACCAGTAACTCAAGTTTGAAATAAGGCTATCAAAACAGATAGGCTTACATGCCAACCCTTTGCACAGAGTGTAATTGTAAAGAATGGGGCAAAGTGGTAATGAGAGGAAAAGCTTACACCTTTGGGAAACCTGCTGTGCTTCTGTCACTTTTCCATACTTCTACAGTCAGTTTTCTGTAGCTCAACAAGTAGAAGGCAAAAGCAATGATAAGAAATTTCAGTTAATCATTTAATTAATGCTATTAATGTTGTCTTCTGTTGGTTATTATGTTGTCATGAGCTGCAGCTTTTAATGCCATGAAAGTGCATGGCAATAGGAATGGCGAGGTTAGAATTTTTTTCTCTCTCATCTAGTAGTTAAAAAGATACAATAAGCTGGTTTTTTTGTGAATTAAAGGTGTATTTAAGCAACAGAAGCTCTATTAATAAATCTGATGAAAATTATAGAATCACAGGTGTTTGCCAACAAGCTGTTACTGAGTTAATGTACAGTGTTGCACAGACTTAAGAAATCAACTTTCATATCACAAAACAACCTCAGATCTTCTGAACTTTAGCAACAAACTCTAACATGAATTCCTACTTTTTAGTTGCTTGATTATGAGAAAATAAAGAATCTGAACCTTTCCTGAAGGCTGAAGGAACACCCATAGCTGCGGAAAATGAATTTGTCAGCTTATCCAGCATGTTCAGAGGCTATATCTTCCAAAGAGCCACAGAAGATTCAGGAAATAGATTTTATTCTTTACATTTTAAGGTCACATTTTTAGGTATCTGTAGCCATATTCAGAAAAAGGGACTGGCATTACTAAAAATATGCAAAATTTAAATGGTTAAATCTAAGCTAGATTTTCCTTAGAAGTAGTAAAGAGAATTTTCATTTCTGAGGTGTGAACCTTCTGAGCAGATGTAGACAAGTTAAGATAAATGTACCTTAAAACTAATTCTCTTCCATCAACTCTGCAGAGATCCTAAGCTGACTGGCCAAGGTGAGGTGAATACCACAATGCACTGAAAACTGAAAGATTTGTCTCCACAGGATCATATGAAATGTCAGAATTAGGTACTTAGGCTTGTAGTGCATGCTAAGAGAAAGATAGATCTCACAGTTATGCTGATCAGGACAATTGCCAGGAGCAATCATTTAGGAACAAGTCCTTTTTGAACACCTGCCCTTTTGAGGGATACAAAAACCTCATTCTAATAATCTTTATTAGACTTGTGTTATACCCTCTTTCAAGCTTTAGACTTTATGATTTTTTCTGGACTCTAACAAGCATTTCTACATTCACAATAGCTCAACCTCAGTAGACTCAATCAGAGATTTCCCATACACACAATTGGAAATATTTAATGGAGTGGAAATACAAGCTTGAGGAGGTCTAGAGCTCATGTTTCTTGCTGAGTCGTGACTGCCCCAGATATTGGTCTGCTATGAAGCAAACAGGCAGAAGTAAGAAGCTGCTCCAATGCCAGCTTTATCTTGAGTAACTGGACTGCTGGGATGTCTTTGTATGCAAGGCCTGTTTGTCCACCAGACCCACAGACACACAGACCCACTGCAGAAACTTAGCAGGTTTAGGTACCTTCTTTAAAAAAAATATGTTCAACAGTAGACTTCAGAAGGAAGCCAAACATACAGTTCTACCTAACAATGCACTTCTGTATGCATGGAAACCACAGCTGAGTTCACACGGGTCATACCTATTTAAGCCAACTAAATGAGGCCAGAACTGTTCTCTGACAGTGCAGCCAAGAGGCACAGGAATAGTAGGTAACATCCTTAATCTCCTGAAAGAGGATGTTCGACTCCAGCCTTACTTTTGTGAAAGGTATCCAACCTTTCTTAATTCCTAAAAAAGCCTGGGAGTTCTATGGGAGAGCAATAATTTAATATAATTGACGTACCATTTCTTTTAAATAAAAATTAAATATTAATAAGTAATTTAAACAAATCTATTCTGCTCAGATGCTATTATCAACACAACCCAAAGGAAATTTTTGTTGCAAAATGAAGAAACATGGGCTTTTGTGTAATTGGGTTGTTCCTAAAAGCAATTTTATGAGCCGTTCTTTTGCATTTAAAAGTGGGCTGTTTGAATGACTTTCCTGGACAGCAAACTGTTTCTTCTATTATTTGAAAAAATCTTCAGGTTTCACCAGTAAACTAGATTTCTGAAATCGTTTGACCCAGCCCCAAAGGGGATATTAAGGCACACTTATCAGGCAGAATGAGACTGAAGGATAGCCAAGAAGGACTTGTTAAAAGATGTTTATGAGCTTAAGACATACTGAAAGTCAATTTTTCTTAGACTGCTAAGTCATTCAATTTGGCAATAGCACAGATAAAAGTGGATTTTATCCCCACACCTCTTTGAGGAAGAGAATGTAGAAAAACGAAGGAGAAATCACTGGGTGTAGATGAAGATGAATGAAACTATGAGATTAGTTCAGTATTATGCTAGAGTGTATCTGTGAAGTGTAAAGAGCCTTAATTAGCAAGTCATTTGCAGCAGCTCATAGAGCATAGCAGTATATAGGAGTATGAGATGGCTGGGCTAGTATTTGTTATCCATTATTCTGTGTATCTCTCCTACTTACTTAGATGGTGAGCTCTTTGGAACTGACATTGTGTTCAGGCAAAACTATGAGGAACATGAATAACAATTTTTTCATACATGAGCTTTCCAGGACAATAAAATGGCATTGGTATGATTAAATATTAAGGACAGAAGACACTGTTTAAAGTAATCTGAATATATGTATTTAGTTTAGATATCTCATCCATAATTAGCCAGGAAGCTTTCAGACACATGAATATTTTTTTTTAGTTCCCATCTAAGTGTCAGTTAAATTTACTGTCATTTACACCCAAAAAAAGGATTATCATAGCTGGTGTTGCTTCAAACCCTCCTTATGCCAGGACAGTTATCTAGGATATTTTTTACCATGCAGAATTCTCAATATCCATCTGGAAAGGATCTCCAAGTTACAGAATCTGAGATATCATCCCTCAAAAACTGAGAAATTTGTGATAAGCTATATACTTCAAAAATACATAAATGATACTGGAGGTCTTTTCAGCCCTAGAGTACAAAAAAATAACAATAACCTCAATCTTTGTTTCTTCTTTCAGCCTTAGGCTGAGTATTTTAAGAAACTTCATACAAGCATAGCACTGAATTTTATCTGAAAATTGTGTGAAGATAAATATAGGGGGATTTTTTTTATTAATATGAAATGCACTGTATAAAGTAAATTCTTATCAGAGTTATGTAAAACCTTGGAGAAAGTATGACAATACCATCCTTCTTCCCTTATCTTCCGGTGCTGTAAACATTTTTCAGAAATAATATTACACATCTGACATGGGGAATAGCAACGTATCCAAGTAAAACTCATCCAAATCTACTCTACGAGCCTCTCATAGGAGCTTTAATGACCTCCACTTATACAAATGGATTACTTAATGCAGAAGAAATTATTGCTACTCTGAATGAAAGGGAGCCTTTGACAGGCACAGTCATTCACAGATTCACCAAATGACTAATAAAAATCACCTTTGTATCTGCTTTCTTCTGTGAATTACTGATGTTGCTGGAGACAGAACAAATTAGCAGGTTATGAGGAAAGAAAGTCAAGCTCTGAAAAATAAATTAGCTTAGTCCTAATATCCTGCTGGGCTCCATTCTTGTCTATTTTTCTTGTATAACAAAGAACTTTTGACATCAACAGAGTTGACATCAAGTGTTTTCTTGGGTATTTTCTCCTTAACTTTCTTTCCTTCAAATAGTCTTTATCAATAAGGACTGAACTAGGTGTCAAGTAACTATATTGGAGGTAAAAAGTAAATAAAATAGAGAAGAACAGAAAGGGGAGCATGCCTTCCTAAGAAATGCAAGTCTTTAATACTTTATTTCAAACTGTGTTTGGACATACAGAGGCCTATTAAGAGATGTGGGCAGCAAATGAAGGACAAGAGAGAGAATGAGAAAGAGAGAAAAGAGTGCCAAGTCAAAGAAGGTGGTAGACAGAAAGGAAAGAAGGGAGTTGGAGAAAGAAAAAGAAAGAAAAAGAAACACAATGAAAGGAAGACATAGGAAGGAACAAAGAAGAAGAAATAATAAAGAGAGAAAGAGAAAGGGAGAGAAAGAAGGAGGAAAAGAGAGAACAGGCAGACTTAGCACAAAATGATAATGCAACCATCATGGCCCTAAGCGGACAAGATTTTTTTATCCAGTTAAAAAAAAATTACAGTTAAACATGGAAAATTCAAATTAAATATTTAATGAAAAGAATATTACTTTGCTGACTGAAAAAAACTAGACAGCACAGCTAAAAATCAAAGCCCTGTTGCCTACTTATGCTTTGTCATTGCCTTAAGACTACCCACAGAGAGTACCGATGAACTGAGATTTCACAGGTTTTACCCTAACTGTGAATTTCCATACTTTGGTAATTGAAGGGCAGCCAGTAGAGTTCTTTTGATGTTGCTTTCTAGGTGTATCTTTCTAAAGCCAAAGATTTTTAATGGAAAACACAATTCTATCTCTACAGTAGAAAACAAAATGTTGTAGATAGCGCAGCAGCTTCTTAAGCAGGACCAGAAAACATGGAAAGCAGTCAACCCTATGATCCACATACACCTGTCAGAACTGCTGAAGCAGGATAGAAGGCAACCCAGGGAGCACAGCAGAGTATGGAAAATCAGCAGGCTACCAAAAAGGCTGAAAAATACAGGCATTTTTTTATTCCTCCCCCCTTTTTTTTTTTTTCTCTTTTGAGTACTGTCTGTAACTTCAGGGAGAAAAATAATAAACCTAATCTAAAGATTCAACTCAGCTGGATATTTAACCTAAGGCAACTCGTTGGTCATGTGTTTTTGAACGAGGCTATGACTTGACATAAGAGTTGGGATTGTCCCATAACATCCCCTTTCTGATATACTTCTTTTTTTGTAGAACTGTCTTGATATATGAAACTAACACCTTTTATTCCAGGCAGCATTAATTCCTGCCATATCCTGTACCAGTGAGTAAAGACACTGCTCTGTGTTCAGAGAGCATCTAGCATAACTAAGCCCAGAGTCTCGTCAGAGACTGGAAATTTTGCTGTTTAAACAGTAAATGTGGAAGCAACGAGTTGACATGCTGAAAGAGAATAACTCCTTAAGTACTTGGATATACATAAACCTGCTGGAAATAACCACAAAATAGTGGCTTTTATTCTTTTAATAGAAAATAATAGTATGTCCAGAAACTGTGTATCCAGAATCTTTGGTGAATTGCATGTGAGAGACCTTCTTCTCCATTCTTTTTCTCATTCTCTTTATTTTAATTAACACAAATTTAAAGGGGCTTTAAACCATACTCTTGCATCTGTTCTCTGCATCCTACTCTTGGCCTTTGAAGTACAGCTTTATACTTTATACCCGTCAAAAATGAGTTGGCATGGGGAGTCTGCTTATTCTTTTTAATAAATAAATGGAAAGGCATTTGAAAGGAAATTGCTACCAAAAATAAATGTTCAATAACCACAGTTTAAAGCAACTAGAAGAAGAGGTCAATATACCCATGTAATTTATTTGAATGCACCAATTTATTTAGATTAAAATTATTATATTTCCTAAGTATTTATTCCTTAAAAAATAAACAACAAAACCCTCCCATTCTGGAAATATTGAATAAGCAGCTGTAGAAAACATGAGATTTTTGGTTGTATTCATTTTAGTAAGAAAAACTGTGTCAGTGCATTAGTTCAAACAGTGGCCTTCAGATCATTTTATTCTTTAAGCATCCTCCTGGCTATGCTGATGCTCCCAGTCAATGTTCTGGCAAAGAAAAGGGGACAGTACATGTCAATAGTGGTTTTCATTGTGGATCTGGGTAGCATCTAGGTTTTGCCTTGTGAATCCAAGTAGCATAAGCAGTGCCTTGTCATTCAGTCCCTGCTTTACTTACTAAGAGGCAATAAATGTTCCTGCACTGCCAAAAGCAGATACCGGTCCCCTTCTCCCATGTGTCAGAGACTGAAAATAGTTCATGTCTCAAACATTTATATAAATTTTTGATCCAAGAAGCCTCCCTGAGGATACCTGACTGGGACTTTGGACTGAGAGCCAAACTGCTGAGATTAGATAAAGGGAAAAGCCTATTGTTCAAT